>CM040623.1:79137038-79167813 GCA_022817965.1 Solanum lycopersicoides
ATTATTCCTGTCACGGTTTTCAACTTACAGGAGACCTAGTGATCAAAAGAGGCCTATTTAACTGACATACAAGTTGTACAGGCATCAGATGACCTAATCCTTAGGTCTAAGTTGGGAAAACTTAATCAAAATTGTAGCAGCTTCACAGCTCTCTATGTTGAAATCCATCATCTACAAGGTTTTTTTACCTAAAGGTAGTCAAGATGAACATGTCTGGCAAAATTGAATCAAACTCAACTGTTGTATTGAGGTATACTCACCAATGGGAAAATTGAGCTCCAGCAAATAATCTCTTGATCCTGCCATGTCATCTGCTATACGGAGACGCGTCCTTCACCTCTGCACCTCCTCCAAATTAAAACCTTTGATATCTTCCTCAAAAGTCCCTAATGGACTTAACCCATTTGACGGCTTAACTTTATAGAAGACAAAGAAGTATTCCTGTCCCTTGTTGTCAACGCACTCCATGATCTTTAGTGAGTTCTTCCAAGCACCGTGGGGATGAAGTATAGTCCTTGGAAAAGATGGTAACGGCAATCCTTGATTCCTCGATGGCTTTAAGATTTCTGTTGAAATTTGTTCACCGCATTCATAGTTGACATCGGTTTGAATGCGTTGATTCCTATGTCTTTCAGACGTTTGTGAAGATCAGCAACAAAGCTTTTGTCCAAGTCTTGCTCTCTACAATTAAAGAATACATCAAATTTCCATTTTTGGAGCCATTTAAGAGTTCTGCTAATCTGCGAATTTGTGAGAATGAATATGAATATGATAACATCATTTATCCCATGACTCAAAGTAAACGCACAAGAAAGACCTGAAATAAAATAACTTGTGTGTCAACTTTTTGAAAATGAACCCTTCGCTTAATACATAACACACGTATTTATTATAAATTATTAAAAAAAGTTTTTAACTTATATAGTATATAAAAAAAAACATTTCGATTTTTTGTTCTTTTTAAGTAGCAAATTTATTAAAAAATAATTCAATTTAACTATGAATACTATCTCTAACAAAAATTTTCTTTTGTTTTTTTCTTTGTTATCTCAAGAAAGAAAATATAAATAATTTTATTAGAGAAAATGATGTTAAATTTGTATGGTAATGCTCATATAAATTTATTAAATTATTTCGGCAAAACTTAGTTCTTGCTCCTTATGTAGAATGGAAGAAGACGTGTGTCTAAAAAAAATTGATCGCTCATTTTTTCACTCCTCCAAATCTGCCTAACTCAAAAAAAAAAAAAAAAAAAAAAAAAACAAAAAATATAACCATTTTTATTCAGATCATCATCCATGTTTCGTTGACGCGTTTTTATTTGTCTTATTCTGAATCTAAGTTATCAAGATAAATCGACGGAAAAAGCAGATTGCTTTTTGTTTAGTTGGGTCGTGTAAATTGCAAATAAATAGGAGGTAATTTGTCTTTTTAGGAAAAAAGGCTAAATTTTTCGCTTGAATTGTATATCTGAAAAAGTCAGTTACACACTCAAACTCCTCAGGATTATCTTTAGTTCTATTAGTGAAAGAAATGGAATGCATAGTAGCAATTGATCTTACACTTGCTAATGCTACACGCATGATTCACCTCTTAAACACAGTGCTTTTGTGGTTGCTAACGGCTGCCTGCATTAAGACTGGACGGCCACAAATTGCAAGACGAGCAATTGATCTTGCTGAGAGCCGCTTACTCAAGGACAGCTGGCCTGAATATTATGATGGAAAGCTCGGAAGATACATTGGTAAACAAGCAAGGAAGCACCAGACGTGGTCAATTGCTGGATATCTTGTAGCAAAGATGTTGCTGGAGGATCCTTCACACTTGGGAATGATCTCTTTGGAAGAGGACAAGCAAATGAAGCCTGTAATCAAGCGATCATCTTCATGGACGTTCTGAGGTGTTGAGTCGAAGCAACAGACAAACAGTAGAAATGGATAGAGAAACACAGAAGGTAAGAGATGTGTTTTTTTTGTTGACATTACAAAAAACACAATTCTTTGTCTATTTCTGTCCTTGTAGGTTTGCTCAAAAGTTCCTTTGTGTAAATTAGCATCATCCAGCCAGATCAATGTCTTGTTTTTATTAAACTAAGAGACTTTTGTTTTGATAGTTTCCACTGTGTTGGACCAATTTTATATAATGATCATCTAATTGTTTTGACAAAGACAGTGAATATGATGTTTCCTAACTATATATATATATATATATTAATTGTTGCCTAAATTGAACCAAACTTATTGATACAATTTTATCCCTTGTTGTAGCTAAAAACAAAGCTATAATTGAATGATAATCTTCTGTTAAAAAAAAAAAAAGTGTTCCTCATTTTGCTGCCCTGTTGATAAAACAATAAAAAAAAAACTAAATTTTCAACAAAAATGGGAGTGTAAACTAAGCACCAATTATTAAAGGAAACAATAAATAGAGAATAAAGCAGAGAAGGGTGACAAAACTAGCCTAGGAAAAAATGATTTATCCAACTCACCAATTTATTAACTAGTGCATTTTAATCCGTTCATTTTGACTCGTGATGTACCCAACTTACTTTATTAACATAGTTCATTTTAATCCGTTTTGACTCGTTCATTTTGACTTATCCATTTTGATCCATTTTAAAAGTTGAGATAATAGGTAAATTATTCCACAAGAATTTTTTTGTCAAAATATAATAATATATTAGTACAATTTCATAAGTAGAATCTGATAGATAATTGTAGGTAGGCCTTACCCCTACCTCAACCTTGTCAAAATATTCTTTGAAAATACATTTTTTTGTTTGATATATGCTATACAAAAGTCATAATAAAGAAAAACAAATATTATTAGGTAATTAAATAGTGTTACTCCAATAGAAATGAAGCAAAGAAAATAAAATTTTGATAAGAGTTTGGTGGCTTAGGCTATGATCCATTGTTTAATCTATTCTAATTCAACACATTTCATCTCTAATTTTTTTTTTAGAAGAGTTAAAACCTATTTAATCCTTTGAAATCGATTCAATCCGCTCAATCAATACCTTATTTCAAATTTCAAACCCGCTTATTTAACACGTCAACAAGTTCAATCTTATCAAGTTTTCAAAATGTAACATGTTTGAGACAAATGGGTCCAAGAATAAGAGCTCTAAGATAATGACCCCAAAATTCAATATAATAGAGTAACATATTTTGTGACCATGGTTAATTTGGATCCCACATAATCTTAGCATGTCACTATAAAATAAAATAAAAGTTGCCTAAACAACCTCACATACCATCCAAGAGAACATTTCTCTAAAAAATTAAGAAAAAACACTTTATTTTTTCCCCAATAAATTAGAAAACTACAACCTCCCAAAATAAGAAAAAATAAAAATGGAACATTTATGGAGAAGGATCAACTATAAATACAGATGCTATTATTTAGTTTATCTAAAGCCTTTTATGACGGTGATGGTTTATCTTCATAAACATTTATTTACATTCAATATTTACATTATGTCGATATCAATTTATCATAATTAAATAACGGAATAGGGTTATAATGATTTGTTAACAAACATATTCAAAGCCTTTTAATTTTTCATCTATTTTTTTTTCACTTATCAGAACTTAAATTTGATAAGTTGTTAAAATTATTTTGACATGATATTTTTCTGCTAATTTAGTTTCTATTATTATTATTTCTAATTTCTAATATTTCATATTGTTAATCAAATTATTTTCTTAATCTTTTGTATTCAGTCAAAAAGGGATAATATTATACAATTTCCTTCGATGATGACCGGTGAGAAGAAATAAGAAAGAAAGGAGAAAAATATATTTTGGGGCTTTCATCGCTTGGTCATTAAAGTGCAAATATTCGACGTGTTTCTTTTTGACGTTTTCTAAAAAAAAAAAAATTATGTACTTTCTCCGTCCATAATTATTTGGCAGGTATACTAAAAATAGATATTCAAGGTTAATTGTCAATTTAAATAATCAAGAAACAATTAGTCATTTTTTTTCCAAATTTACCCTTAATGATAGTGTAGTTCAATTGGAAAGTTAGGTAGACTTTTGATAATCTTGATAGGGTTATATTAGTCAAATTACACATTATATTAAATTTTCCTTGAGGGTTGTGCATGATCTTAACATGACAAACAATTATGGACGGAGGGAGTATTAAGTTTATCTCTTATTTAAATAAAATAAATGAAACAAAAGTAACAGCGATCGCCCAATCGGGATGACGCTCTCAACAAGATTTTCTTCATACTGAGAATTCGAATATGAATTTTCTGATCAAACGTAAAACACTCCACCAGTGTACCACGATCCATGTTGGTGGAAGGGATAGAGTCTTTTGTTTTTGATACCTCAGTATAACCCGCAACCGCTACAACGTGGAAGGGATAGTGTTTTTTTTGGAACCTCAGGATAACCCGCAACAACTACAACATCTGCCGCAGCTTCCGCCCTTTCGGTGAGCACTTTGTGTAGCCTGCAAGCCACATAGGGTTGTAAATTGCACTACGCAAACCATATGCGACAAGCTCGACTCAGAAAGCATTGAGAAGAAAATCAATCCCGAATCATCAGTGTGGATAACCACCCTCCAAACCAACTGACGGAAGGGATATAATTACTCCTCTCTTAATAAGAGTTTTTGGTATCGAGTTTTTAGTATGAATAATTTTTATTTCTTTCAAATAGAATATAATATAAATTTAAATTAGTCGATCTTTAATGCAGTTACGGGCATATAAATTATTTTTCGAGTAAGGAGGAGAAAAGGGCTTATTGGGCTTTCAGATAATGGATTTACCATTATAGTGTCAGCAGCTACAAGAAAAACAAAAAGTGAGAAAATTAAAGGCCTAAAATTGATCTCTTCAACATTCACATATTCTTTTCTTCTTCAATTAGTCCGACAAAAGCCAAAGCAACTTGTCTACCCTCTTTGAATTCTCCTTTAATGGCAGCACTAACCAGAAATTAGCAGTCTTCTCCGAAAAGGGTCTCTCATAAATAGAGAAACAATAAGATTTTTTTTTTTGAAGAGTGGTTATTTGATGTCGCTGAGAATTAAAGCAGTTGTTGATAAATTTGTACAAGAATTGAAAGAGGCATTAGATGCTGATATACAAGATAGGATAATGAAAGAAAGGGAGATGCAGAGTTACATTGAGGAGCGTGAACGGGAGGTTGCTGAGCGTGAAGCTGCTTGGAAAGCTGAACTTTCTCGTCGTGAGGTACCCACCTGGAAAAAAAATCCATTTTTTTCTTTGAAGATTTTAGTTATTTTGAACTTATTTGCTGATTCTTAAATTGGGTTTGACTGATTTCTTTTCGAAATTTAGTGAAGCTCTTAAATGGTGTGCTTTGTGAGTTTTTCCCTCATTTTTTGGGAGAGAAATGGAATAGATTGGTTGGAAAAGAAATCCCTTCTTTCTTTGGATAGTTTAGTTTTCTTTTGGGTGTGATTTCTGGCTTTCCGTTTTTCAAATCACAGGATCAATCAATTTTTTGCTGTATTTGGATTCATTTCATTCACTATGTAAAATGTATCGACTGAATTACTCGAACATATACTGTATACTGCTGATGGGAAGTGGGGTGTTTCTTTTTGTTGATAACCGTTGTGTCCGACCAGCTTACGCATACCTGGACTAATTTCTTGGAATACCTCCCACCTTCCACAAGCAACAATACCAAATAACTGTGTCCATCAAGGCTAAGATAAATGGAAAGAAATCACTTAGTGTTTTTGTCTCTGATGGGAACAAGTGCTGTGTTTCTGTGAATACATCTTCTTTTATGAGAAGTGGAATAGCTTTATCAGCTTATCATAAATTGCAAAGTATGCTTGAAACAAAGAACTTCTCATCTTGTTTCTTATAACTAAAAGCTGAAGGGACATAGTTAGGATGAGTAGGGTTTTCCCTGCCCTACTTAGATCAATATGTATTAATAGTGCAACGAAGTAGACGTAAAATTAAGATGTTATTTTAGAAGACCTATAATCTTTCTGAATTAATGCAGACTTAGTAAGAGTATAACATAATGAAACGAAGGACTAACCTTGGTTGTTCCAACTAGTTCGTACTAATGCTTTGTTGTAGTAGTACTTACATTGGGTCCAATGTTTGTCAAAAGTCTTTGTAGTTTGTGTATTAATAGTGCAACGAAGTAGACGTAAATTTAAGGTGTTATTTTAGAAGACCTATAATCTTTCTGAATTAATGCAGACTTAGTAAGAGTATAACATAATGAAACGAAGGACTAACCTTGGTTGTTCCAACTAGTTCGTACTAATGCTTTGTTGTTGTAGTACTTACATTGGGTCCAATGTTTGTCAAAAGTCTTTGTAGTTTGTCTAGAGACGTGTATGTCAGTATATGTATAATTATGAGATGAGTGAACCTCTAGTTTTTGAGAAATCCGAATTTGCCGAAAAACACAGATTACTAGCCAGCACCAAATAGAGTTGAATGATCACATAGGGTTCTTAATCTAGTCCAGCTAGTTGAGAACTGAGACCTTGTTGATTTATTGTTGATTGATTGATTGAATGGAGATATTGATTATCTTACAATTCCTGTCATGTCATGCTTGAGAATGTTTAAGATTTTTTCTTTCTTTTGATAACTAATATTGGAGGGACGTAGTGGAGGACATGTAGCATTATTGTTTTCCTTTAATTTATTAGTGGTAGTGAAATGAAATGATTCATTGTGTTTAAAAGATACTCGTTGACCTCTTAATGTCTTATGTAGTGCCACTCTCACATTGCCTTGGAATTTTATGTGGTTTGAAAAGTTAACTGAACTATTATCTTAGGGCTAGCCAGCCAGTTTTACTTTCACCTGAAACAATAGATGCATCCTTGTTACAGGCATTGGATAAGTGTAATGGTATAGATTGGACTTGATGATGTCTTTGGAATATCAAATATCAATATAAAAAGTGGACTACAGCCCTTGATTAATTTTACCTCCGGTCAATTTGTTATCATAGATTATCTAGTTGACTGAGGTTCTGTAACCTAATTTATGTACCAGGGTCTCAACAAGAGGTTCCTCAAACGAATTAACAGAACCTGTGTAGTCTAAGATTGATCTTATTGGTTAAATACCAGCCAGTAGGATTTTTGCAATAATTAGTCTGTGTATAGTGAGGTTTTAGAGTATGTTTTCTCCCTGTTGCATTCAAATATTTCTCTATTAAGGCCAGCTGAGTAGTATGTCAATTGTGATAGACAATACATTGAGCCACTGCAGTTGAATCAGAAATTATTCCTCAGTGATATTGTTGTGTGGAAATTAAGTAAATCTGCAGAAGATTCATTAAGCTACTTCCATAAGAAACTTAAGAAGATAGAAATGTTTCAGGTCGCCTCCCATAGTCGTACTTGTATATCCTCAGAATAAATGCATATCCTGCACTTTCAGATAGTGCACTTTGGATCTATTAAAAGCTTAAACACTAGGACTTTTAGTGTGATGTGACTCTAGAACATGTCCTCTCACTTGTATGTTTATGCAATAGTGTATAGTGCCTTTGAGTCAATATCATAATTTACATGGTTATTGTAACAGAGCAATCAGACAAAAACTTTCCTTATCCTGTCCTAAATTCTAGCTTGCCCAAGTCATCCCTGTATATGTTATTATTCAAGAGATTAAACAGGGTTGGCTGTTTCCTGGATTTAAATTTTTCCACCCATATCTGTCGAGGCAATTAATGGATCACATGTTTTCCTTCTCATTTACATGAAAAGTCTTACTTTTACGTTTTAACCATATTAAAGGCCTTCCGAGCATATATGTCATATGGAAACTTGATATAATGCATGAACCGTAATATGTGATCATGGAGCTTCCTTCAACATGGTTGAAAGAAGACTCAACCTTTGGAGCCAGATATATTAGAACCTAAATTATCTTGTAAGAATTCAATACGCTTGTTGCTGCCTTACTACCATTGAGTGCAAATTGAATTGGCTATTCAGGTGTTTCCCCTTTAAAAGATTACACGCTTCCTCTTGAAAACCACACCTTCAAGTGGCATATCTTCTTGACTTGAAGATGGTTAATATTAATTCTAATTGCATGTTACATATCAAAAACATTCTTATTGCCTGTTGCATAATTGTTCACAGTTGTTCCTCTGCGCACACACACACACACACACACACACATGTATATATTCAAAACTAACCTGCCAGTCAAGGCCTTTTTCTTCATCAAGTTTTGTAATGTGCACCATTTTGCCAGTGACCTTTTCTTGAGCTTAGAAAACCATTTGTAATCCCAGTCTGGTCGGATGTGACTATTGAAATGTTATGTGTTGTAATTTTTCCAGGTCTTGACTTACAAATCTAGGAATAGTACAGATCAATTTTGGAATAGTGAGAGCTGAGAGTTGTGTAAACGCTGCTGATTTTTTCACAATTAAGATAATTGTATTCACATTTTATGACAAAATTTCACATTAACTGGATTAATCATTTTGCATTTTGTTCAATACTTCTGTGTTCTGCAGTTCCAATTTGTTCAATATTACCTATGCATCTCAATTATGGATTAAAGAAGTTCCATGTTATTCTAAGAAAGCGAACAATGGACGAGTACCTGCTCCATACCTTCTAATATTCTTGACAATTCCAACTGACTCTTATTCTTTCTCTTGATTTAATACGAGTCTTTGACAGCTTTATTCTGAGAATTTACACGTTCCTAATCTTGATGGAGGTCCTTGAAATTAAATTCCTTGTCAACACCTGATATGAAAATTGAGAATGGTGAAATGTCTAGTGAATTTTAACATTTTCAGACCTAAGTTTTTTGGCACACACAAACATTTCTTTTGTTAACTTTGCTCTCTTAAATGTTTCATGGTTTCAACACATTAAACTTACATGTTGCCTTGAGAAAGGTGGAACAGGGTCAATTTATTTGAGTTTAAAGTTCAATACAAGCTATATTAGTCTAAGAAGGAAATATATGATCATTTTACAGCGTTTTAGCTTTATAATAGTTGCAAATTTTGAGTTAAGTATCTAGTGTATGTGCCTCTATGATAGCTGATGTTCCCTCGAGTACATTGGTAACATGTCACAGTTTTGATCCCAGGCAGAAATTGCTCGACAAGAAGCCAGGTTAAAGATGGAGAGGGAAAACCTTGAGAAAGAGAAAAGTGTACTAATGGGGACTGCATCAAATCAAGACAATCAAGATGGAGCTCTTGAAATAACAGTTAGTGGGGAGAAGTATCGTTGTCTGAGATTCGCAAAAGCAAAGAAGTGAAGGCACTAAAAGTAGGAGCAAATATCAGTATGTTTGTTTATACACAGCTAGTTTTGCTGGATGCTCATATGAATTTTTAATCAATATTGAATTTATGCAGCCTCTCTTACTTAGGAAAGAAAAAGAAAATTAGATTTGTGCCTCTTTGAAGTTATATTGAAAAATCTTGCTGCTTTTTTTTTCTGTTGTGCCTCTTTTAGGCTTGAGCTTTGAAAACCATTTTTACCTTAGAACCCTGAAAAACCCGAGTTTATCGGAGCCTTCTCTTCCTTTGGATGTTGTCCAGACAATTCTACTGTTCACATCCTACATCCAAATATTGTTTAGGTTATGAGTTCGAAGTCGACTCCTCATAGAGCAAGGTGGTTCTCCAACATGTCATTTGCACATAAAGGTATTGTTTTCTAATATTTATGAAACAAACTTGTCCATTTCTATCTGTTTACTGTTTGAGGCAACATTGTAACAAAGTCCTTACATATTAAGCTATTAACTATAGTAGCTGAGAGGTCCTTTCCAGGTGAAAAGAGAAAAGAAGGCTACTTTTCTTCTCCTCTTTTTGTAGTAAAGTTTGAAAATAGAAAAAGAAGAAACCTAATAAGGAGACAACTCCATTATATAGGAAAGACTATCTTTGATTTAGTTAGAATTGGAAATTCTCTCTTTACAGAAAGGTAATTACAGGTCCACCCATTGAAAAATACAATTTATTAGTTCTCACATGCTGCCTTTTTTCTTAGAAGGCCCACCTTTTTGTGTAAACGCGAGAGGCAGGTTCAAGATTTTAAGCACTGTGGTACCTAATATTATTGCATGGCCATGAATGTGTAACTTAGTGTAATTATATACTATATATTTTTGACTTATGGGCTACAAAAGAAAGTGACTTTACCATGAGAAGGATAGTGATGTCTACTTTGTTTGCTAATCTTAAATTCCATTTAAGAAATGATTATAGGGGATGAATTATTGTGTGGTAAAACAAATTATAGTTTGATGACTTTGCTTTGGTACGAAAAATATTTTTCATTTTTTTTTTCATGTTTGGTTGAGAGTAACTTCGTGAAAAAAATTTCTGAAAAAATATTGAACCAAATGTCACGGGCGTAGTATTTCACTCCATATGATTTGTAAATTATCGAATCAGTGAGATGAATTAATAATTAATCACATGTTCTTTGAAATATCTTTTAATTAAGTTCTTGTGAAATCACTGCCAAAATCCTACTTCAAAAGTTAGCAAGAAATAGAAAATAAATTAATAATACAAGCTAATTAATTACTTAAATATCAGATAATAATAACCATATCTAATAAGCAGTGGGATGAGTTGGAGTGAATCATGGCCAGCTGCTGTATTGATCAGTGGTTTTAAATTCTGAAATGTAACAATAAAATTTCTCTAGTACTTAATGAAAAAAAGCAAAACTAATCCTCCCTCCGTAATTTGTCATCGTTTTGACTTGACATACATAAAATATTTTTAATTTTTTTTTTTGTGATGTTAAATTAAATACATAAAATTACCAAATAAATATGTTTAATCAGAGAAAGGAGCTAGGTGGGGGTTCGTCGGTTCGGACGAACTCACTAATTTTTTCGTAGATCCTATATTTATATTAAGAAAATTACTAAAGTATATGTATATTTGATTGATAGCTCAGTGATAAGAAAGAAGTATGAAAATGCTTTTTATACTAGTGTTGTGGGTTCAAAACCATTTTTTTTATAAAAAAGAAAGCATGTTTTACAACAAATTTTTTCTTTAAAATTTGAAACGCCTAAATTTCTAATTTTGACTTCGCCTCTGAACCTTTAATCTTGTCGTATCAGATATATGAGGCGAAAAGTTTAAACTAAAAGACTTTCTTTAAAAAAAACTAAAAAAATAATATAAACAAATTAAAACGGACGGCGTATAATATATATCTAAAAATATTACTATAACAATAAAAAGTTAGGTGAGGGAAGTGGGGTTGAGTTGTGATGAGCTGTGTATCCTTTCTACGATTAGATGCTTTCACCTGAGCTGTCTTCCCTTTCAAACTTTCTTCAATGAATCCAATTCTGAGTTTAATGTGTATGGATAATGCTTCTTTTTTAATTTTATTTTTATATTATCATATAAAATTGACTTATAATATATATATTTATATAAAAAATAAACTAGTAATTTATTCCAACAAATTAATAATGTTAATAGCTTTATATATATTATATATCTACACCCCAGTAAACAATTTGAAGTCCATTCAATTCATCCCATTTGCTACCTCCTTTTTGGGATGGTATTTAAAGTCAGAGTTAGAATTTGAAATTTAAACTTTAAGATAACGATGTCATATGTTAGTGTTTGATTTTAAATTTTGATTTTTATATATTTTTAAAAATATAATAAAGAATTCAAATCAAAGCTACAAAGTTCGATCCGTACATAATATTCCGAGCTATGCACCTGTAATTATTTCTTTTGGTCACTTTCTCTGACTTTTCTTAATGTTGAATGTTGGGTGAGCTCATGAGAGTGAAGAAGTGAGTACAAATTATCTAAAGTTTATCCTGTTTGTTATCGTTTTTACAATAATAACGTATTTAATATAATTTCATAATTAAGATAGATGCTGTGCTTCATTTACTATCTTTATTGAGTTACAAAATGTGTGTACATACAAAATTCTTTTTACTATGGTAAATATTTGGTTTGTGACAGCTACAATAATGGTGTCACATCATCAAAGAAGAGTTGTTCATTTTTTTTCAGATTTTGTGGTAACAAATACATGCAGAAAATTCAGTTTTATATTACCTGCTTTACTATATTGTTATTTATTTTTAGCAATTTTGCTGCATTTAAGTTTTTGTATAAATGCATACATGTGTGTGTATATACAAACACAACTAGACAAGTGGGGCTAATTTAAGGGGCCATTTGGTGGTCTTCAATATATATAGTGATGGAACCACGTGCTATATAAAGCTCATTAAATCGTCTTATTAATACATATGGTATTGCAAAATTATTAGAATTTCTGGCTCGACCTTCGCTCGAATGAAACTTTTCTAAGGTATTTCTTTAAAAATTAACATAAAAATTTATTATACTGTTAAATCACTTTTACTCGACAAGTATCTTATCTTATATTTCAAGATTATTAATGTCATTTTTAAAAAAAGTCTTAACATACAGATAACTAGATATTATATTTTTTGAGCACATAAATCAAATTATTAAAAAGCAACTTGGCATAACTAAAAACAATAAAAGCAACCTTAAATACTACAGTAATAACTTTTATTTATCAATAGTAATATATACTCTAATCCTTTTAGCATTAAATCACATCCTTTAAACGATAATTATATTATATAGGTAGAATTAATAACCTAAAATAAGTTCATACAAATAACATTAAGGGCCAATAGGTGTAGAATTTAAGACGTGGTTGCATCAGAACCCACTAATTTTGACACGCACTTTATATACTAGTAAATAAATTTATTAAAAATATCATAAATAATTAATTTTGAGTCTGATAAATCAAATAAGTTATGACTTCTCATAATTAATTTACATCTAAATTCAAGGATATATTATACTAACAAGGATGTGATAAGATGAATATCATATTTTATTCATAATTGGAGGTCTCTCATATTTGGAGTGAAATGTTGATTAATTAAGTAACTTTCATATTTTAAAAATACACATTGCAAAAATAAGAATAGTGAATATGTGAATGAACATATTAGGAATTAGGAATGATAAGATTAGAAATGAGATTATTCATCACACGATAAGAGTGTGATTTCCGTGGTGAACAAGAGATTGAGATGATTTAAACATGTGAAAAGGAAATGCGCATATACCCCAATGAGGAGGTATGAAAAATTAGATATAATAGGCACAAAAAGAAGTGATTAGACATGATATGATTATCAAGAATATGACCTTAGAGAATAGAGTTCGGAAATTACATATATGACAGAAGAAGAAGAATAAGTAGTGAAGTATTGTTTTTTTTTTAATGGTCTAGGCTTGTTTATGGCTGCCATTGTACTAAGCCATATTGTTTTAGTTTTTTAAAAAAAAAGAAATATCTATCATAATATTTTTTATTTTTTTTTAGATTTTACAGAAATCACATCATTTTAATATGAAATTATAATCTATGCCTTTTTAGTTTGTAATTTCATTAATCCCTTAAAAAGTAACACAAATTGGATACATTAATATATAGCTCGAACATATTAAAGAGTATCTCGGATACATCATAACATAAATCAGATACATAATATGTAGCTCAGATACATTAAAAACTAGCTCGGATAAATAATATGTAGCTCAGTTACATTACAAACTAGCTCGGATACATTATAAAATAAACCAAATACATAATCTGTAGCTCGAATACATTAAACACTGGTTCAAATACATTAATATGTAGCTCGGATACACTACCAAAATAAAGAATTTTAGAGATTTTTAAAAGTATAAGAAAATATTAGAAATAAGGGAAATATAAAACGTGTATTTAAATATTTTTTTCTATTTTATTTCGATCATTGCACTATTCAATAGTTATTCCGTTAATTGTAGGTTTTGCACTACTTTTTTTTATTTATTAATATATATGAATTTACTATATTTAAATAAAAAATCTTTAAAAATGATATATACATATTCTATTCTTCTAAACCTAGCTTATAATATAATTTTAATACAAATATCGAACGTAGATCGTGGATGATAGTTATGATAACATTGGTAACAAAGAGACCCCACGAATGGGCTTTCCCTTATTAGTTTCTGCAAAATTTCTCACTGCTTTCTTCTTAACTTTACAGGTCCCCCACCTGCCCCTGCCACCACTCAGTTTGAATTGGACCCCTCCCTTTTAGCCCCACACCTCATTCACCAGCTACACTTGTATTGATTCTCTTTTGGTAGGCACCCACACCTACTCTTCTTCTTCTTCTTCTTCTTCTTCTTCTCTTCCATTAGCCCAAATTCCACAAAGTTGAATTAAAGTGAAGAAAAAGAGAAACCCCACTACTTCCACTTGTTCTGTTTTGGCACTTTTGCACTACTTCCTCGCTTTCATTTGCCTTTTTTTCTTAATTGGTCTCTTTCTTTACTACAACTTCCAATTTCATAATTGGTTAAAATTTTCAAATATCAAACAAATCTTTGTTGTTAGGTATTTTCTCTCACCCCCACATCCAGAGATGGAATTTAGAGAGTCAAATAGCAAAAATAACCAAGATGGTGGGAGTAATAGCAATAACAATAGTAATGAAAATAATAACAATGTGATTTCTACTAAAGTTGTTAAGAAGCCATCGAAAGACCGTCACACCAAGGTGGACGGTCGAGGGCGGCGCATTCGAATGCCGGCTTTATGCGCCGCCAGGGTTTTTCAGCTAACGAAAGAATTGGGTCATAAGTCTGATGGCGAAACCATTGAGTGGCTATTGCAACAAGCTGAACCGTCGATTATAGCTGCGACGGGAACAGGTACAATTCCGGCTAATTTCTCAACTCTTAATGTCTCTTTACGCAGCAGCGGGACTACAATTTCAGCTCCGCCGTCGAAATCTGCGCCTCTTTTCATTCACGGCGGTGCTACTACTATGCTGGGTTTCCACCACCAGATTCCGGGAAACAGTTTTGGGCAAGATCCAGATGAGAATTTCATGAAAAAGAGGTATAGAGAAGATACAACTGCAGCATCAACTTCACCGTCGTCATCATCAGCTAAACCGGAAAGAACCGGAGTTCAAGGTCACGAACCGGATCAAGAATCGAAACCCGGTTCAACGAATCCCTCTAGCTACATACCGGCTCCCGCCATGTGGGCTGTTGGGCCGGCGGCCGGTAACGTCGGAAACACTTTCTGGATGCTACCAGGTACCTCATCAACCATGCAGAGAATTGGTGGTTTCGAGTTACCAGGAGGTGGCCGGTTCAGTCCGGTTCAACTAGGATCAATGTTTTTGCAGCAGCCACAGCCGGTTCAGCAGCTGGGGTTGGGTGTGACAGAGACAAATATGGGAATGTTGGCATCGATGAATGCATATAACAGTAGTAGTAGTAGGGGTAGTGGGATTGATTTGGGGATGAATTTGGAACAACATCATCATCATCATCATCATCAAAATCAGCCTCAAGGTAGTGACAGTGGTGATGAAAATCACAAAGATTCCCAATCATAACTCCAACATTGATACCACAAAAGGATGTGTGGGACTGTTTTTTTGTCAAATCTCGAGTTTAAGCCACGAGTATAAATAATTCTCGATAAGAAGCGATTATCCAAATGAGGCCTATATGACGCAAATTTAGAATAGTCATACTTTAATATGGATACTAAACATCATATAAACTCGCAAGATTGATGCCTTAATGCTTCTTTTCCTTTTTTTTTCCTAGTTAGGAGATAATTGTTTGCGGTCATTGTAAATGTTTCATTACTTTCAGTGCTTTTTTCACTCTTTTTTAACAGTTTTATTGGAGAGGACTTGGAGTTGCAGTGGATAACAATGCATGGATTTCCACATTATTTTTGCCTAATTAAAAAAGAGGACCTGATGAAATTGAAGACATATTTTTTGGTATAAACATCTAATGCTAGTAAATTTTTATTCATATGAACACATCTTAATTATAATCCTATCAAATGTCATGCTTTGGTTACCTCTCCTTTTCGTCATTCACAGGATAGAAAAATATTTGCTCAAAAATCATTTATATGATAAAATTTTATTAGTTTGATTGGTTGACTATCTGAACTTTCATCACATTTAGCGAGAGTACGATTCTTACCTCGAAATTCCCTACCTTTTTTCCCTCTTTTCGATAACTGTCGTAATTTGTTTATATTATGGTTTCATGTTTTTGTTAATTTTGGCATTTTGGGTGGCCAAAAGGGTGATTGAATTCATTTTGGACACCATCAAAGGATGTGGTGATGGAGCTGCTCCGCTTTCTTTCGAATGGGGATCCTACTGAATACGCAACACAAATTTGAAATAATCAAGCTTCAATATGGGTACCAGACACCAAATAAAAATAAAAATAAAAATCATTTTGGACAATAACAAAAAAAAGTAATATAATAATATACCTGCAAAATGTTCATGATAATTGGTGGAGTCAAGTCTTCTCCAAAAGGCCCTCCTTTCCTTGCCTTCCAAGTTGTACATAATTGAGAGAGATATACATAAATATTAGTTTATTTATTCCATTTTATCCAAAAATAAATGTTTTTTTTCAAAGTTGAAAACTGTATTAATTAATTTTTATTTTGGACAGGAGGGACTATCAACTAGTTGACCGAGTCTTCCAAATATGCTTACGTTCAAATAGTATATGGCCTAGCTGTTCTTTTAATTTGATTGGTTCACAATTTTTACCTATATGTTACTCCCTTGTTCTCATTTCACATGACACCTTAGACTTGACATAATTTTAAAAAAAATAAAAAAAATTAAAACTTGTAATCTATAGTAGTCTTTAAATATTAAAAATAAAAGGAGAATTTAAAATTAAATTACTAAATAGTAAGATAACATTATTTTTTGGAAATAACTAAAAAAAAAAAGTGCGGAAGTACTATTAATAATATTGGATTGAAAAGAAGTATCATGTTAGCACTTGAATTGTCATTATCATGTTAATTTTAAATTAAGAGGAGCCAAACAATACCACTAGGACCCAATGTGCCAATGTCACTAAGGGGTCGTTTGGTACAAAGATTGATAATGCAGGGATTAGTAATGCTGGGATTAGTAATGCAGGGATTAATAGTGCAGGGATTAGTAATACAGGGATTATTTTTATCAAGTGTTTGGTTCATTGTTTTCGACCTCATCTTATGTTTGGATTAAAACTTTATAAAAAACTTCTTTCCAATTATACCCTTAAATTCTTATGCAATTGGGTTAAGGTAAATAATTGTCGGATAATATTTTTTTATGACCTTCTAACTAGCTAAGAAAAGAAAAATGTTATCATCATGTTTGCCTTTTTTTCCTTAAATTATTTGAGGATAAATAATTGTCATCTTATTAAATTGATCACTTACAAATGTCAATTTTCAATTTAAAAAAAGATAAACTATCAACTTTTAAAATTGAAAAGACGGTAAACAATAGTAAAATTGAATAACCATCTACATTTACGAATAAAATTGCAAGTTGTAATTTTTATATGTATTCAATGTTATAAATTGTTGAAAATATAAAATATTAGAAAACCTCACAAACATTTAATTATTTGTTTATTTTCTTGATTTTATGTTTTATGGTTGTGCTAGTAAATTTATTTAAATAAATTAGCTTACAAATTATTTAGAGAAAGTTAAATAATTTGAGCTAATTTATTTAAATAAATTTACTTGCACAACCATAAAACATAAAATCAAGAAAATAAATAAATAATAAAATATTTTGAGGGATATTTTTGTCTTTAGTAGACTTATCCCATGGTATTATATCCCATGTATTGCTAATACCTCCAAATAGAAGGTATTAGTAATACATCATATAATACCATGTAGGAGGTATAACTAATCCATGGATTAGTTATACATAGACCCAATTTCCTACCAAACGTAGTACTAAATAATACCATCTATAATACATGGACTATTTTATTTAATGCGGCCTACCAAACGACCCCTAAGAGTTTTAGTAGGATGTGAAATGCAAGACAAAGGATATGTTGAGTGCAATCAAGGCCAATGTTTAGTGACACTATTAAGTTGAATGTGTCAATGTCATAAGTAGAATTTAAGTGCAAGACCAATGACTTGTGACATTGGTCATTGGTGACACTAGGAATTGGAAAGATTCTATTTTGTTGGGTGAACATGCTCACAGCATCATGCACCTAAGCTTTTAAAACTTTTTTCTTTCAGTTCGATGTTTCGTATTAGTATTGAAGTTTGAGTATTTTAAATTTATGAAATATGAAACTCTTCGGAAGAAAGTGCTTACAGTTCTATTTACTACACCACATTCGTTAATGGTAAACTTTTAAAACTTCACTTAAATGTATTGTAAAAGAAAATAAGAAGAAGAAAATGATTTTTTATTTTTAAGAGTAGGTTTAAGATAGACTCTTTTGAGTATCACTCAATCAATTTTTTTTGGGAAAATAGTAATTTTAGTTCCTAAAGTATGGTTATATTCTATTTTGGCCCCTATATTATTAGACTAAGGTCTAAGCATATTTAATGTCAACTACCCAAGATAAATACTCATTTTTGTCATTTGAGTAGAAGTTTCTAATATATAATTATTTTCATTTTCTTCTTCTTTTATAGTTTTGCAAAAAGGATAAATGTAGAATATTCCTTAAGCTATTAAATATCATTGATCTTATTGATTATTCATGAACTAATTATCTTGCAAGAAGAAAAATGATCCAATTTAAATTTTAGGATAAGCTATTCTAAAACTAACCCCCCCCCCCCCTCCCCCGTTCTCAATTCTCTCTTCTTCCACCATCATTGCCTTTTTGTGTTATATATGTGGCAAACCACTAGGGAGTGGAGAGTATTATAAACCAAAATTTCAATGAAGGTGTTTACAATTATTTCACCAAATTTGAAATATAGAAAGGAATATAAAATAACAAGAGCAAAAGATTTATCTTATTATCAACATGAGTTGTAGTGTATTAATAAATTATTTTATCTTTAAGTAAAGGTTTTAAATTCGTATTGATATAAAAAAAATCGTGTTGGGAACGTTACCCTCGAATGAACCCTAGTGCGTCATTCAAATTGAGTCAGAAAAATAGAAAATAGAAAAAAAGCGATACATCCAAATAGGACATGCAATGCGCAATTCAGATTTAGTCGGGGCTTTATCTTTGACTTCTTTTTTTAGTTTCTTTGGTGCTTAGTTACCAAAAGAAGCATTGATTGGATACATGCTGTCCTGGTTTAAATAACTGTCTAATATGTTTTGTTTTATTTTTTCAAAATAGGTTGAGGTTGTCATCTTTTAATTAACTATAACAAGAATAAGAAGTCTAGCTAAATTGATTCCCTCAAAATTCAGTAAAAATATTAATTAAATTCCAATTATTGAATCGATCTTCCACTTGCACCACAAGTAGCATCAAAGGTCAAAAAGAAGGTGGGAATCTCTTATTTTTGTTAGTTTGCTTTATCTTACAATGATCTTATTTTTATCTCATGATGATATAAATGTTATTTTCAAAAGATTATTGAATCAAATATCACATAACAAAACAATTGAAAGGCGAATACAAACACTAAATAGGACCTATCTTACTCAATTTATTTAGTTCTTCGATCTTCGCTTTCATCAGAATTTTGAATACGGTTCTTATGGAAGGGTCGTTTGGTTAATAGAATAAAATGAGATATCCCATGATTAAAAGATAATCCTGTATCGAATTTGTTCATTATGTCCTCTCAACGATTTCAGTATTTAAAACATTATCCTAGTATCTAAAGGAACGCAAGAGTTGAAGAAACTGATTTAAAAGTAAAAATAAAGTAGGGGTAAAAATTTAAAAATACGAAGAAAAATATAAAAGTAAATTCCTAAGTTTTTGACATATTGGCTAGCCTAGGATTCTCTTACAAGAACTCATGCAATTCTTCTAATAGTGATCAGAGTTAAAGATATGGAAACTTCCAATTGATTATATACTCTATTTTTAAAACTCTGGATTATGGATTCAGAAAGAAAAGTTTTATGTTAACATTTGTAAAACCTTTTCATTTTATTTTAGTTGGCCCAAATACTAATACTCCACCAATTTTTGTTGGCTGGGTAAATGTGTGCTATATATCAGGCATATCATAGAGATTTTACCCCAAAAAGGAAGAACATTCTCTTTGAATTGATAGGAGTAATTGCCAGTCAGAAAATGGATATTAAATCAGTTAAGAAAATATGGATATTCAACCAATATGGTTTTCAGTTAAGAATATATTATTAATGAACCAGGCATACCAATGTTGTGCCAAAACAGAAACAAGAAAAGCAACCACCACGGTAAAGCTAAGTCAAAACTGAAAGCTATTTAATGCTCTCTAATTCAATAGGTTCATCTTCATACATGGAAGCTCCAAGGGCAGCATTATTGTGGTGGAGACGTAATAGCATGATGATCTAGCCCGAAGCAGTTTTCTTTTGCTGGAAGACGACAGCATAAACTGGGACTATAACACCAATGGCGACTGCAGACCAGACACCAAGAGTCATCTTCAGCTTCTGGTTTGACATCCTGTCTAAGTTGTACATGTGTTTTGCATGAAGGTAAAAAGGTTCGTCATGTCCATGACCTCCCATTCTCTTGACGCCTGTTGAGTGGAACTCTCTCTTCACTGACCAAATAATAAATTTCAATTATCAGCAAGGTCAGACTTATAAAAAGCATGAACAACAGCATCCAAATTTGATTGAAATGAACTTGTCATAAAGAAATGGTAAGATGAAGAGACAATTAGAAATGAAATATGAGAGAAATGGAAGCTCCAAAATATGCATAGTTAACTAAACAAGTATCAAAGAGTGTTTGATGTAATGGTTAAAACAGATGTTTGAACTGCGCATAAAGAAAAAAGTTGGCATAATAAATAATTCGAAGTCATTCAAGCAGGCCATAGAAAAACAACATTTCAATTGCCACACTGTTCCAATGAAAAATTTGTCAAACTGATGGAAGCATGCTTGTCCGACAAAGGAGGAGGGAGAGCTACCAGGGAGGGTTCCTCAAATTATTAGAAGGTTGACTAATTAGTTTTAAAGTTTATAATTGAGTTGATAAAACCCACTATCCATCGCTCTCCCTCTTTGACATCAGTATATATCCATAGACTTGAAGCATTTAAAATTTTTTCACATAGACCTAAAGATATGTCCCTCAAATGCATTTCCAACAGATAGCAGTATCATTCTTATTTTTTATTGATAATCACATGTATCACAAAAAGAACAATGCTCAGAAGATCAACCAAACTATTTTGACTAAATCATGCATCCAGGTTCATAATGCAGGGCTTAGGCTAGTAATGTGATTTAAAGTTTATCTTAAAAAAAAAGTCATCAGGATGAGTAAACCTATAAAGTAAAAATATTTTCTCGACAAGCTCTTAAGAGATGGAACAACTTGATAATTTCAAGCATATTTCAGAAGGTGCAGGTTCAAACACCAAAAGAGTATCTGAGACTTAAATCCATCGGATGGGGAGAATTTTGCTGTTTTTAGTCTTTTTCGGGCAAGTTTGCATCAGAATAATGCATTTTTTTAAAAACTTTTTTTTTGATAACTGAGAAATGGTCTGTGAGTTCGCTGGACCAACTCCAACTGGCTCACAAGTTTGAACTTGGAGGAGTATAGACCCACTCATCTACCCTGCTCTCACATAAATACCTCTTGCTAGCGAAAGGGTTTGAACTGGTGACGTGCGCCCAACCCAAACATCACTGTTATATTTTCAAAAGCGCTAAACCAAACCCTTGAGGGTCAAACTGATGCAAAATAGTGATGAATCTTCTTTAAAAGTTTTAGAAGCAAATAAACGAAAAGGTATTTATATGGTCCAAACAAGACACCATAAAGTCCAGAAGACACCATAAGATATATACACCGAGTTCTAGCATCCATAGCCAGCCTGATGGACTACTCTAGACCAAAATTACGTCAAACCTCTTATCTTGGAAGTAGCTCCATGCAAGCTGAAAACAACAATAGTTATATGTACTAGGGCTCAACTTGGAATGTCAATTATAATAATCGTACTTTTGTCCATGCCAATAAAGAACATAAAATCACCTCAAAGAGACCAGAGCTAGAGCTATCAGAAGTAGATATTTTGGATAAGTTGAAGTACCGGTTGTTACAGAGAAAAAAGAGAATAAAATTCACTTGTATTTGACATGAAACTTAGAACAGGAGATTATAAGAGAGCTTCTTATATTAAGGAGCCTATGTGCTGTATAGAAGCCAATGAGCCAAAAAGTAGAACTATTACGAGTAAAAACTCACATGGAGCACCTTGTTTAATATCCTTAATGTTATTTGTTGCCAAGTTCACAGAGGGGGACTACATAAATAGCTGAGTTATCCATATATCAACAACTAGCCACTGCGCATGACATGGATAGATATGACCTCATGCTCAAATCTAAATACTGTACATATAGCCCACCTGAAATTTTTATTTGGTTCTATTATAGAAGTCATGACCTTGAATGTTTCTACTCATATTTTAGTCTAACGTATCACTTTAGAGAGAACAGGGCTCATTGCAGCACTGTGAAACCAGCAGTCTTGCATCATACAGGAGGAACAGACAACATTATAGGCGAAGTATCAATGCGCCACAAGACCAGAAGCACAGAATTGCTATCAAATGGTAACAATAGTCTCATTTATTTAAAGGATGGGTTGAGGGATGACAATCCCAGCCTATCCTGCCTCCCAATATCAATAAATCAACTATCTGACCCACCATATCCAGAACCACTTCATCCCAATATGCAGTCCTTTTTCCATAATTATAAAGTTGAGATTCTACTTTAGACTAGATGCACTCCAAAATCTCACAATTCAAACCAAGCTTTGAAAAAATAATAATCATGAAACACACATACTTCATGTAAAGGTAACGACAATAACTAACAGATAGACATGAACAAAGAATGAACGAGAAGGGGCAGGCGTCCTACGAATATTGAACTAAATCCTATTATCAGATTGATATATGTATACTATATGAATAATCGCAAATGTATACCTGTGTTCTTATAAATCAAACAGATACACAAAATACGCCAATTGCGCATACCCCAGAAAATGGGTAGATCTGAAAAGGCAATACCTAAATCAGCAGCGGAAATCTAATTTGACTTCTCATCAAACAGATCCACAAAAATATGCCAATTGCGCATACCCCAGAAAATGGGTAGATCTAAAAAACCAATACCTAAATCAGCAGCGGAAATCCAAATTGACTTCTCTTGTTCATATTTTCAGCTTAACATTCAGTAATCACAATAAATCAACAACAATTTTTAAAAAAAAGTTAAGTATCGATCAGCTATGTATCAATCGACGCATATCATTCCAATAATCATAAATCAGTTTTAAAAAAAACAAATGAACAAATGATAATAGAAAAAATAAGTTCTACGAGATGGGAATACCAGTTTTGGAGATAATGGATGCGCATGAACGCAAGCCGTTGTTCAACGCCATCGCCGTTCTCTTGCCTTTGTTCGTTTTCCTGCTATGGACGCTCGGAGTAGTTTCTATAGGGTTAAGTTTAAAGTAATGATTTTTAGAATTTTGGTATTTCCAATTTTATACTACTAACAACTACCAATTTTTTTTCATTATTATTATTATTATTGAATATTTGATTCATTATATGAGATATAATATGTTGTTGATAACTTATTATTTTTAGTATTTATATTGATTTTAAAAAGATAACTTTGGAGGAAGCTTTGTTCATTTTGTTAGTATTTTATTTCGGAATTTCACTTTTCATTATTAACAATTTGACGATAATATAATAGAATACTATTTTTGGCAAAATATTTAACATACATAATTTTCTCTATAAATAATTAGCTGCTGATGCATTATTTATTATTAAGTACTAATAATATGTTGTCAAAATACCAACTAATCCCACTTGTAATCAATGTCAGCAAAATACATTTTGTAGTGCAAATTTTATCCAAATCAATCAGATGTTCTTCTGCACACAGAAAATAATTTTATTTTGTTCACACGAAGATGTAGAACTGCAGCTCAACAATAACCTTAAAGAAACAAGTGGCCTAATAAACACCAAACAAAATGGATGACATTCTTCTGAACATGTAGCTCAATGAACTTTCTTTATAGCCGGTTTATCTCAAGAACTTTAGTACTCAAAAAATGTGATGACAAAACGCTAGAAATCGTTGCCGGAAGAAGCACTGTTTGATCCAATAGCTTCAGAAGGCACGTTGCTCGTTTTGCTGATAATCCCCTTGCCAAAATAATCAGCAATTACGGAAAATCCATCCTTTGAGCTCTTGACTTGTTGGAAGAACTGGTCTGGGTTTTTGGAACTTTGTTCCAAGCTTCTCTTTGTTTCCAGAACGGCTCTGTACTCGGGAGCACACTCGGGGCACTCTTTCTCATTGTCGCCAAGACAGCGCTGATGAAATGAGTGCATACACATGAAGTGGACAGCAGGAAGGTCTAGGGTGAATGTGCAAGCAGTACACTTGCTAAGCTGAAAAATTCTAGCATTTGTTCTTAGATCCTGGATCTCTTGTCTCATTATTGATGATTCTTCCTGCAAAATGACCAGAAAATATTATATTTATTAATTTTGTTCAAGGATCCATAAGAAGTCAAATGAAGATGAAATTAGAATTCGAGATAACTGGATATAAAGATCTGATAATTTCTTTCTCGAGAAGGACATAGAAAAGGTTAGGGAGTAATATTTCATGTTTCAAGTAGACTACCCGTCATCAGGTGCATAGCTAATGAGCTCAGAGAATAGCAAGTTTAAGCAGTGATTCTAGGTGCTTGTAGCCAAGAGAAGACAATAGAAGTCAAGCATCTAATTCAATGGTGAAAGAAAATGTGGCCATGGAGAACAACTAATAGAAGGCAACAGATGCCAATAGTATATCCTTCTTATCAAAAAGATAGTATAGAATGAAAGACTTCAGCCACTCCTGGCGTCCCTCTCCCAAAAGAAAAAAGCAATAAAAAAGAGTACACAAGACGTATTGCTGAAAGGATAACTTTGAACTCTGATATATGATGACAGTGGCTTTCTATAACCTAGAATGTTATATGTGATAGTTCGTTATCCATTGAAATATCAATTGGGTAAAGAAAAATCCTTGAAAGAACAGAAACAACAACATACCTAGTGTAGTCCCACAAGTGGGGTTTGGGGAGGGTGGTTTGTACGCAGCCTTACTCCTACCTTGTGAAGGTAAAGAGGCCGTTTCCGATAGAACCTCAGTTAAAGTGAAACAAATACAGTAGCGAAGAAACCACGATGAAAACAATAAAGAAAGGAACAAGTAAACAACAAACCGTACCATAACTAAAGCAAAGGAAATGACAGGTAACACTAAAATCAAAGAATAAGATAGTATGAGAAAAATAATAATGTTAATACTGATAGGAGAACTAGGCAATACTCGACTACCTTCTACCCCAAAATTATTTCAATATTATTTGATTATCAAGATCATAGCTTCTACAGTCCAATCAAAGTAACTTCCTTTTTTTAATTCTTACAATTGTCAAGTGAAAATCATCAACCATAAAAGAGCAAACCAAACAAGACCCAAACAGCAATTAGCCACTTATTAGTCCTTCTTCTCCAACTTTACAATGCCCATAAATATTTCACAAAAAGAGATGCAAGAACAATTAAAATTGCCACTTATCCACTTTTCACCTCAGAATTTCCTTTCACATAAAATTAAAACAGACCAGACAAAACCAAAAATAACAAATCATAAAAGTTCCAATTCTCCATATTTGTTTCAACCAAACAAGAAACAAATGAAAAGGGGTTTCTTGGAAAAAAAAAAGGACAACTTTATTACCTTCGAAGTCAGTTGAGCAAGGGATCCCACAGACCCAAATTAAGAAAAGGAATTATGTGAATATATGATAGATATGAAGGGATTCTTGTTGTTGTTGAAGAAGAGGTGACAAGTAATACGAAACTTCGCCGACTGGAACCATAGAACAGAAACAACACTACTATAATTACTACAACACCTCAGTCCCAAACAAGTTAGGATCGGCAATATGCATCCTAACTTACCATATTCCCCATTGAAATTCTACATGGGGCCATAGGAATGAAAACAGTGTCCATTTTGTTTAAGCCACAAACCATTATGTCAAATGTGATGAGATGGAAGCTCAGAGAATTGGGAGTTCCTTTGATATTTCCTATGTTGGGATGATATGCAACAGTCATTATCTTCACCAACATATGGAAGATACCAACAGCAGACTATGTTGCAACATGTACTACATGAAACACTCAGATAAGTTAAACAGATATAGCTCTATAATTTAACACATCAAGGAAATGGCTGAAAGGAGGCTGTTCAAAAATAAAAACAAACCAAAAAAGCCTCCCTCCCCATAGTTATGTCACTGTACTGTAATTAACTTTTTAACTCTAGTAAGGAAATGACTGAAAGGAGGCAAGTTAGTCTACACATTAGAGGTATCCCAAAATATTTACATACACAAATATGAAATTGAATTCGAACAGACAAGTACCAACCTGATACTTTTCCATAGCTCTGCGGTCTTCTTCAATCAACTGGGACTCATGTTCTAACTTTCGAGCTATGTAATCTTTGATAACTGAGAGAGAGAGGCACGGGTTTTTGGCAAGTGTCTGAAGAACCACAATGGGAGGCAAGATATCACCCCTCTCAATGTATGTCAGGATTTCTTTGACTTCTTTTGAGCAGTCTTCTCCAAGTTCACCAAAATACTTCAACAAATCTGCCCAAAGAGAAGGGTCACCTCCCTTACCCAAATCACCCAATCTCTTGCAGCATGCAATCAAACCTTCATGATCATGTACCTGCATGTAGCATGCAATAACTTCTTTGAAAAGTTTCATCTTCTCATACAGAAACAACAATCCTTCTTTAAAGTCATTCATCTCGCATAAAATTATGGCAAGATCAACGTCATATAGTGGTTGTTCTAGTTCAGAAGGCCATGCACTCTTAAGCAAGGTCAGCCCCTTCCGACGTCGCTCTTGACGAACTTTCTCATCATTTACGTCTTTCTTGTTCGAGATAGCCTTCCCATTAGATACTGATTTTGAAGATTTATGTGCTAGATCATTTCCACCTTCATCTATGTTAGATTGTGAAATTGATGGGAAATCCAGGTCATGAGACAAGTACAATTCCAGGAGTGTGTTGTGAATTTCCACTTGAGCAGATGAATCCTTCACTTTGCTGGTATATTTTTCAAGGAACTCCAGAAGTGCATGAGGATAATGCACAAAAATGTTGAGAAAATCAATAGGAGAAGGCAACATCGAGATAAATGCACCACTTGATGCTCCCTTCTTGGACAGTTCGGATTCCTCTGTGCAAAGCCTCATGAGTATCTCAACTGTTTCAGCTGGCTTATGCTCAATAAGAACTTTGCCATACTCTTTCACTGTCACCCCAGCTTGACTCAACTCAAGGCTGCTGATATATTGTAAAGCTTCTTCATACCTGCCTAGATCTTCAAGCAAAATTTTAAGGTACCATTCATGCTTCCCAGCTTTCTTAGCAACAGACATGGCATGCTCATGATAATTGGCAGCTCTGCATACCCTTATTGCAGTCTCAACATCAAACTTTTGTTCCCCAACCCCATCCTCACTTTTGATGAACTCATTCAGCTTCTCAACATCTTTTAATTTGGTGTAACAATTTAGTAAAAGAGTGGTATGATCTTTTGAGGCAAGCCCCTTCTCGTGCAACTTTTCCAAGTAATTGGTGAGATTGTGGATTCTCTGTGCATCCAAAAATTTTTGTATGACATATGAAGGTTCTAGATGTCCAATGGTGTGTATATACTGAGCCATAGCCTCATCAAAGTCTTGTTTACTGTACAAGTGATCGCCATATTTCCTCAGCACTTCAGCAGTTGCAGCAGCATCAGCTTGTTGGCTTTGGACAAGATTTATAGCAACTGTATAAAGGTTCTTCTTGAAAAGCATATCCAATTTGCTCTCCATATCTTTCTCCCCAATGCATAAAGTTGATTTGTCCTCCAAAATAAGTATTATGTTACCCCATTCACAAAGCATCTGAGAAACTTCGTTAACCACTATACTGTGGGCAATTAACCGGTTCTTCAGATCATAAACATTGAAAGTGTTCTTTCCAGTTCTTTGATCATCAAAAACACATAACAGGTATCCACGAAACCACCCAAGGAATTTCTTCTCTCCTTCAAAGGCCCAACAAGGACCACGACCATCAACTTCATAGAAATATATCGCCTCAGGGCGACCAATAATGAATTCCTATAAGAGGATAATATCAATGACACTAAAAAAAAGAAATTCCCAGCAAAAAGGAAAGAAGATAATAAAGAACACTTCAATTAGTACACACCGATCGATCAGTCATTGCAACACTAGTTACACTAGATCCAATCTGATCAAGAGTCTGCCGGGTAGGTGCTTGAGTATGCATGTTGAACAAGTTCACTGTATTTGGGGTAACAGCAAACAGCTGAAGCACCTGACCATCCACTCTGAACCCCAGACCCGTGACGGAGGATTGGCTTTTGTCTGAATGATTATCCACCTGAAGCTTAAAGCGCTTGATACGTTCACGGGCTATATCTCCTTGAATGCAATAGATGGAACCATTGTCTAGCCCTATAACTATGAGTAATAGTGGCGGAGCCTCTTCCAACACCAAAAACGATGTGATCTGCAGTTACATGTTTTGTACTTCCATTTCATAATCGAATGATACGCAATAAAATAAAAGGCACACAAGTAGATAAGAAAGAAGAAACTTCATAACTACTAATATACACCTTTGCTTCAGGGAACTGGTTGGTGAACACTCGCAGTATTTGAATACAATCTGGACTTGATGTACTTGTTCCCTCGGGCTCCATCTTGTCAAGATCAAAAATTTTAAGACAAACAGCTGGGGGCTGGGAAGCTATTTGTTCATCTTCTCCAACAGTCACTAAGAAGTTCCTTTGCTAGTTAACAGAGAAAGAGGAAAGCTAAAGTCAAATGCATTCTGCATTATCAACTTTAAATAAGCATATGGGGTTTCATCCAAATTATGTCTATCATTGCGTCAGTAAGTAATAACAATTGAGGAACTTCAAAAAAATTCTACCTTGAGCTGTTGGAGGAAGAGGACAGATGAAGAATGAGCTTGAAAACCATAATTGAACTTCAATCCTCGATCCAATAACGAAGCACTGCCATCATCACAACCCAACACAATCCTTCCTTTACCGCTGGAACAACATTGGATCTTGCCCGCTATATCATCTGGAACTTTCCCAGAAAATTTCTCCTCAAAAAATTCAAACTTCCTCCATTGATACATCCTTTTGTTGGTCTAGCCCTTAGCTACTGCTCAACCAGACCCACTACATGAAATTGCAAACCCAGTGAGTATGATTCTGGAATTTGAAGAAAAATTGAAACTTTATAGTTGTTAGCAATCACGTTGTAGGAAGAATTGAATCGACTCTTCGATGAAATTTTGATCTAATTTTATGAAAAGGTCCATAGACAGGATGGAAAGTTGAAGAATGATACCAAATTGGATTTGTCGGGTCACTTCTGTACCCGTTTCTGCTTGTTTTTTAGCGTCCCTTTCTGCAATTTTTATTTTTTTATTTTTAAAGAAGTGATGTTTTTTTCTGTTATTTTATTTTTAGGAAAATAGGGTTTTATTTGATCAATATTCTTTTGCTAAGTTGAATAGAGTTTCTTTTTTATTCCATAAATAGATCAAATTATTCACAAAATGCTTCGACTAATATAAAAACTATGTTGTTTAAGTTTTTTCAAGAAATTTTGTCAATTTTTTTTTTTAAAGAAATGATCTTTTGAGATATTGGATTTTACTCCACAAGAATGTAGTGGCAACTTTTTTTTTTAAAAAAAATTCAAGAAAAGGCTATAGTGAGATAAACCATTTATCGTTATATGAAGAAAATGAATTCATAAATAATAGAGTAGGTGAAAAGGCAAAAACAGTAAGAATTTATCTACATTAAATTTATACTAAATTAATGAATGTGTCTATGATTGTTTATAGAATTATAGCTCTATATATTTAATTATTACTTATAATCGTAATACTGTCTATTATATATTTAGTTGTGAAGTGTATTAATATAATTATAGAATATCATTTCTTTTATTTTGGTCAAAGAAAATTGATGAACTTATGTTAGCATCTTCTTTCTAAAGAGTTAAGAGAATAATTTTTTTTTAAAAATAAAATGAATTACCCTAAATATTCATAATTGTAATAAAATATTGCATAATTAAATAGGGTCGACTTTACCCTAGGATAAGTAAAGTAGTAGCTTAAACTCCCAAACTATTAAGGCCTCAAAAATTGCCCATATTGTGTATAATTTTTTTATAAAAAAATTATGTGATAAGACTGTCAAATGTGTGTGAACACTTGTAAACTATTGATGGTTGAATCAAATACCTTATTATGCATATTTCTTCACTAGAGAATTAGTGATCACTGCCCCATCAAAATTGACAATTGAGTACTAGAAGAGCACTTAAAGATGTTTGTGGATGGTGTTTGAGAGAGTCCGAAGTCTAAAGGGTAAAAATAAGGGTAAAAAAAAAAGTTAAAAATTTCGAAGGGATCTAGGTGATCTAAACCAGATGGAGGAGCTCTATGCTGGTAACACTGCCATTTGGAAACTACCAGATT
>CM040623.1:79169397-79204063 GCA_022817965.1 Solanum lycopersicoides
ACGCAGCATTTATATATTTAAAAAAAAACAGCGTTTTAGTGAAATTTTTTCTTGGCAGCTATATTCGTGATTTTTCTTTTATAAAAATCGCTGCTTGCTGGAAGTTTTTTTAAAAAATAAATCAGTACCATTTTTTTTAAAAAAATTGTATAATTATTTTTTAAAATTGATTACAAACATTTAAAATGAATTGTTAAAAAATAATTGCCAGCAATATTTTAATAAAATTTATTTAACTAAAGAGTTGCCAAGATTTTTTAAAAGAAAAAAAAAATCCACACAAATCGCTGCACGCCAAAAAGTATAATAATTCCCACTTAAATCGCTGTTTAGCAGCAGTATTAAAATAAAAAAAACGCTATAGTTAAAGCAATTTTATTTTTATAAAAATAAAATTGCCAAAAACACTACTCATGCAGCGATTTTCTTTGGAAATATTGTTGGTATGTCAGCGATTTTGAGTTTTTAACAAACTTAACACCGTGAAAACAAAAAATCGCTTCTGATATAGCGATTTAGCCCTTTTGATTAAAAAAAAAAATTAAGTATATTTCAGGAAACTTTGCAAGTCTTGAGCAGCCTCTCACAGTCAAAATTTTCAGCTTTCTCATCTCAGAGACACTGGCTGGGAGTCTTACAAGGTTTTTACAAGAGTGCAGATCGAGCAAGCTGATGCCACTGAGCTGTCCAATTGATGAGGGAAGTTCCCATATTGCAGTATGTGCCAAAAGGAGTTCTGATAGCAATTCCATATTTCCCTGAATTTCTGGAAATTTTTCTAACTTCTCACAACCTGAGAGATTGAAAATTTCAAGAGATTCCATTTGAATACTGCTTGGTAAAGAATTGAGACTCTTGCAGTTTTCCATATTCAAAAAGGTAACCTTTCTGAGATGGCCAATGGAAGGATGAATTTCTGCCAAACTTACACAACTTCTCAGTATAATCCTCTGCAGGTTTGGGATCTCCGAAAAATTGGGCGTTCGGATTAAATTTCTAGAAAAGCTTAAATTGAGGACTGTCAACTTATCAAATGCCTGTTCAGAAAAAGAGAGTGAATAGAGACTTCAGCTTTAGCTATCATTTTCTTTTCTTCATATATAATTTGTTTCTAACGGAGATAAATAATACCTTCGGTTCCTTGACAACTTCAACAAGAGAACTAAAAGTCATGTGGAGCCCAACAAGGTTTCCTGGTTCATAATATGCTGGTAAAGATTCAAAACTGTAGTATGACCAATCAAGCCATTTCAAGTTACTGGGGAGACACTCAATAGGGTCACAAATAAGGTCATGATGCCGGACCTCCTCCCCTTTGACAATGAGTAACCTAAGACAAGGCATGTTTCGGAAAGCTTTGCTCCACTTGCATATATGTTGGTCTGAGCCAATTGGTACCATTATGCCTTTAATTGATTCTGTCTTCTGGAAAAAAATAAAGCAACTCCATTAAACAGAAATTCATTCTCCAGTCAATTTAAGGTTCTGTAATCTGTCGCATGTGTTTACATTAGAAGTTCTTTTCCTTGAGACACTAAATTCAACTATCTTGATAACAAGAAGCCAAAACTGATAAATTGAACCTGGAAGTTTCAAAAGAGTAATAATGTAATTCTTAAAAATAGTGTACCATCTGAAAAAAGAATTCCTATGTTCTCTTAAATTAAACCAAAAGAAATTAAAAAAATAAATCTAAACTTGTCAAACAATAAGTATTCATTAGTTTCCAAAAGAAAGTTATTTATGATTCTACAAATTCATATATATCATGTTGCACATTATAATTTGCCCTGAAATTCTTCTGTAGGAGAAAGAGAGCTTCCATCAAGGCCAAATAGATCGGCAACCCCTGGAACTTGGCATAAACTATCATTTTGGCACCCCATTGATGCATGGTACATATTGACATCTCATGTTGTACAAATTGTCTATTAAACACATATTTATCAGGTATAAGGTATAAATAGGAGTGCATACTTTGATAAATACCGAATAATCGTACCGACACCAAAAAATTTGGTAAGCATTTTAAAAACTTTTGGTAACATACCAAAATACTTAATTGCATATATGTATATATACACACAAATTAATAGAAGGCCTAATTAAATAAAAAATACAGTTTACTCCCTCTGTCCCAATTTATGTGACACAGTTAGAATTTTGAAAGTCAATTGAGGTTTTCTTACCGTGATTTTTTCATGTTTTTTAAATATTCTAAATTGTCAATAATTGCGACTTAGACTACTTTTTATGTAGATTTTAAATAAGTGAATTTCATTTTTTTTAAAATCAAAGAATTCATGGTCAAACAAAAAATTTACTCTCAAAATCTGAGCGGTACCACATAAATTGTGCAAAGGGAGTACTCTATCTACTCAGTACCATCTGTCTTTGTCTTTAGTTTTTCTTGTCAATACAGTAAGATGTTATGTAAATGGCCAATAGCTCAAGGGAATAATCAAGCAACTAATTCTCCAAAAAAAAAAATCTTGCTTAAAGAGATTGTGGGAAGAAGGTGGTGATTTGGTATGCTGGAGGGCATAAATGTGAAATGAGGCCGAGTTAAGGAATATATTTATGTATTATGCCTAACTAAACCAAGATTCCATTGAATGGACATTGGATAAGCTACTCTAGTTAAAATCTTCAGAAGACACATGTAGTAATTTACGGAACATAATATGCAACTAACCTTTCCCAATTGTAAGCTACATGACACATCCTTGTGTGCAAAGTACTATGGAAGTGAATATCCAAAGCCACAAGGATATACTTGCTGATACATTGCAACTAATTAATTAAGAAACTACCCCATGACTTGTAGTTTAGATTGAGAAAAGTGCCCCTAGTGCTAAAGTTTGTCCAAACTCGGATATCTAACCCAATGAAGGCCACATAATGACAGAGAGAGAACGGAAATCTCCAGCATAGAGAACTCTTACCTGATCTGCAGAAAAAAAAGTTTTTATATCTTGTTCATGCCATAGTCTACTGTGCTTCCATGGCTTGTCGTGGTCCACATTACGTGCCACTTGCTGACCCATTTGTTCAATCAAATCATGCATCTCAACTTTTCCTTCTGAAATATATAAAAGTGATTTTTGGATGAGGACATCAATTCCAATCTCTGATCGGACGCCAAAACTGTTCAGTATTGTTACCACATCATCTTTCTTTCTTCCTCTAAAGAAGCATGCAATATCAAGAAATACATTCTTCTCCTCATGGTTCAATCCGTCTAGACTTAAACTGAGCTGCTTAACAATTCTTTCATATCCAGTATCTCTGAGTCTATCTATTGCACTTCTCCACTCAGTTACACCTCGTTTGTAGAGAAAAGAACCCAAGACCTTAAGAGCTAAAGGTAAGCCTTTAGCATAATCTACTACAGATTTGGAGAGTTGCAAAAACTCTTTATCAGGAGTTTGTTTCTGGAAAGCGTGCCAACTAAAAACTTCAATAGCCTCATCTTCAGCCAATTCAGGAACAGAATATAACAGGTCATGACTACGTAGTAAATCTTGGTTTCTAGTTGTTGTAATGATTATACTTCCATCACCAAACCAGTCATGATTTCCAACTAAATATTCCAATTGGTGTTCATCATCGACATCATCAAAAACAATTAAAACTTTCCAGTGGCAAAGCCTTTTTTTTATCATGTCGGCTCCTTCATATAAACTTGCTATATTCATTCTTTGTTCGTTTAAGATTCTTGAAAGAAGTGTATCTTGCAAGTACATCAGCCCATGCTTCTTTGATTCTTCTCTGACATTTGCAAGAAAACAAGACCCTTGAAATTGACACGAAATCTTGTCAAAAAAAGTTCTTGCAACAGTTGTCTTGCCAATTCCACCGATCCCCCATATTCCAACAAAACAGACATCACCTGATCTAACCTTAAATAATGATTCTACTTCACCCATACGAGATTCAATTCCCACTAGACATTTTTCAGTAGCTGAAACGCTATGGTGCATAATTTGGAAGTTATCATTTATAATCTTGTCGACAGATTCTGCTTCATTCCTACAATAAGCAAAACTATAATAAAAAGAACGGAAAGTTTTGAATTTTTTTTAAAGAAGCCAAAAGCAGCCCATATTCCATCGAGTGCTTCTCTAAAACTTGTCTAATATGAGCAAGAAAATAGGATCTTTTAATTCACAAAAAATTCTTGTTTAACAGTTCTCTTGCAAGAGTTGTCTTCTCTACGCAATCCATTCCATTATAACTCTAAATGAAACTTCCATTCTCCTTTTCAGCAAAAATCACTTTTTGCTCGAACAAGATTTAATTCCAACTAGATTTTCATCAATGACAGATCATATGGGTACCCACACATTATAATACGTACTTTTTTTTTTATGAATATAATGAATTGAATTCAGATAAATACTCATGAACTGAAATAAATCATTTTATTATGAAAATCAAGATGTTTTGCAGCATACTTTAAATCTTGAAAAATAAAAGAAAAACGCACACAACGAGATAATTCCAAAAGATAAGTAAATTGTGTCTGTTACAGAACAAGCGATACAGAACGAGGACTGGTTTATAATTGGGCATACATCATTTGATGTAGACAGTTCTTTTCCTTCATAACTTGGACAAAGAAGCTTGACGTGAAGTTCAATAAACCTACCTTACTAATAGTTTATGCTTCAACCTATTTCAGATTGAATGATTATTAACCATAAGTGTTCAAATGAGTTGAATGCAAAGTTCTGGACGCTAAAACGCGGCTAATATGATATCTGAATGAAGCCTGTACGACCTCTAGGTGCAGCCAGAGCTTGAAACAGGATTTTTTCAAGGCTCTAAAGCTCGAGTATCAATTCGTTCATGGATGGAGTATTTTGTTTCTGTTTTTAGAGTTTTTCCACCACTTACAATAAATGAATAAACACCTCAATCCTAAACAGCTATAAGAGTGAAAAAATGGTTAAGTACGGCCAGAGAGAAGATCAACAATTTGACTTATCCGAGAAAGAAAAACACAATCTCAAGGATTGTAGAAGAGAAATCATGACAATTTGGGACAATATAGATCATAACTATAGTTACCTAAGTTCATGGTCATGAAGAATGTCATTGTGCAAATATTTACTTATTATGAATGTGAGTTCAAGGAAGGAAAGGAACTTAGGACGATAGATCAGCCGCAGACAGAATACCAATTTAGTGGCCCATGTGAAGTCAAAGAGAGGCACACATTCCAGAGCATTTGATACAGCGTAGTGGAAGTTAGTAAACGTAGTCAGAACTCTACAAAGTATGCAGAACCTGTGAAGCAACGGATTAGAGTAATGATGAGGCGCTATGTGAAATGAAGACACATAAACTTTAAATAACTTCCGTACGAGGTGTCTCAACAAATTATGTTGATCTGCCATGTAGAACATAAGAAGATCAGAAATGAGTCTGCATAGATAGAATTGTGTTGTGGCGCATAAGAAGCCAGAACAATTGAAGATGAGCCTGGTATCTGATGACACACCAGAAGAGAAAGTGACGCGTTGCATGAGGACTGATGAGAAAAAAATGTCCCAGCTAGAAAAGGCAGTGATGTGATTACGTGCAACATAATGCTTACTATAAATAAAAAGTGGTGAACTTGAACAAGGGTATCATATTTCAGAAGGTAATTGTACTTGAGAGCTGAGAGTGTACATTGAAGAAGATTCCAAGCTTGGGACATTTAATTTGCGGTTTCTTCTCTCTTACTTCATTGTTATCCATGGAATTTCTCTTTTTAATGGTGCATTAGTAAATTCCTTAGTATCTAAGTTACTACACTGATTCTTATTAGGTATTTAATTACTTGTCCCGTTTTACATTACTGTTGGTCAATTTCATTTGGGCTCTATTTACGTGAAGTTTTTAGACCTTAATTTGACTCAAGAAATGAAAGCTGGAGTTGGAAATGGGATATGACAAACTAGAGCTCAATTCAACAAGAAACTAATTAGGGATTCAGCGACTTTAGTGGACATAGTACACAACACTCTAGGTAATCAAAGTTGGGTAGGTCCTAATGACTTTAATTTGACGAATCCATATAGAATAATGGTTAGGATCATTTAATGATGGTAGACTTGTCTATAATCGAGAGATTGGATCAGGAAGTATTATCTCAATATCAGATATCACCTAATGAGACTCTAATTGTGTTTAATACATTTAGTTGTAGGGAACCCATTGGAATTCATAGTCTGAAGGAATTTCATCTTGTTGATTTGTAAATATCTAAGTGTGATTAGATAGGATTTTGTAGGATTTAAATGATCTTAACATAATCATATCTCATATGTTATTGAATAGGTTAGGATATTAGAATCAATTCTCAAATCTTCTAGAATCAAGGGATCTGATTGCTAGCTATTTTATTTTTCTATACTAAAAATTTGTATCTCGATGGATGAATAAAACAGTACAATTTTGGTACCAGAACTTAAACATTTTTACTGTTTTAACAATAATAGGTCTTCCTACAATTCAAACCAATTTATAGAAGTGGAATTCAAAGTAGATTTAACAACCACGATCTCTTGATGATATCCAGAGTCTCTGCTCCTCTTATTAATTCTGAGATGCATTACTTGCTCTAGATTTAACCACTAAACAAATCAATTTCATTAGCTAGAAATATCAGTTCACTCCACTACGATCTACTTCAACCACAAAGAATGAACAACCTATGTCACACGAAATACATCCAGAACATACAATATCACTATGATTTACTAGTTTACTCAAAAGAGGAAAAGGAAAAAGGGCTGGCGACGGAACTGTTCAGTGGGACAAAAAGAGGGACAGAGATGAAGATATCAACTTTCCAAGGTTGTCAAATAGGAAGAGAAGAAGAGTACAGAGGGAATGAGGGCAAGATGCAACAGAGGGAGGTCAAAGTTTTAGGAGTTCAGCTCTTTCAATATTTTCTTAGAATCACCTTGTCCAGTAAATTATATGGATCTCAAATACCTTATTTTACACTTTAAAGTAATGACTTGATCCTTATCACAGGTTTTGTATGTTAATCCGGAATTCAAATTTCTTACTATTCAAAAAAGTGTGTCTTTAATGTCAACTACTACCCTATTAAAATGGAACCACATTCCGTTGGTTGCTTTTTTATTTTTACAATTGCGCAATCAAGCATAATGAAAGGAAAAGCGTACATGTAAAGTTTATTATTCATACTACTGCAGTAGCGGCTTTTCTTCCTATTAAGCACAGGTCAAACAAAGTCATTTTTACCACCCTTCCACTGAAACTTAAATATCTCTTAGCATATCAGCCTAATTTACAAGAAATTATATGATTTTTGCTCTAGACTGACTAAATATATAAAATTCGTTATATTTGATTTAATATGAAAGAGTATACATTATTGACCATGCTTTATTAATTACTACTGTAAACGAGTTTCAGCAATACAATCTTAGTAAAACTATTCTGTTAGCACCTTAGCATTTTTGGGACCCAAAGAATAGAGCATTGAAGAATTTTACTTAATTGCTCTCACAGTCATGTGTACGGCTAGCTGTTTCTTGAATTAAAACAGAGTGTAGACACATTTCATGAGCCTAATGACATGCAAATCACACATGTAAAGTTTGACATTCAGAACTAAAAAAAAAAGAAGCATACTTGTAACCTGAATCATATTACCCACATGATTCTGCTCCTCTCTCCTAGATTCCTTTCACACCAAACCCCTCGTTGGGCAAAAGATCTGTAGCCAATTTAACTAAGGTGTATTGCAGCCAAAAAAGCTTTGCTTTGGGTATCCATCTGAACGGTATTCTCATATTTTAATGGGAAAAGGCTCAAATATGCCATCGAACTTTCAGCTCATTTATGCCATCACTTAAAAGTTTGCTCATTTATGCCATTACTGTTAAAGAAAAGGCTCATTCATGCCATTATTTTTTAACAATGGTTTTGCAAAACCATTTTTGACACGCGGCCAATTATAATTGGGCCACGTCATCAATTTTTTTAAAAAAAATAATTCAATTTTTTAGTCAGAATTTTGATTTGTTTTATTTAAAAAATTGATGACGTAGCCAATTATAATTCAGTCACGTCATCAATTTATTTAATAAAAAAAATTAATTCAATTTTTTTTTAGAATTATGATTTTCTTTTATTAAAAAAATTGATGACGTGGCTGAATTATAATTGGCCACGTGTCAAAAATAATTTTGCAAAACCACCATTAAAAAATAATGGCATGAATGAGCCTTTTCTTTAAAGGTAATGGCATAAATGAGCTAAACTTTCAACTGATGGCATAAATGAGCCTTTTCTGAAAGTTTAATGGCATATTGAGCCTTTTCCCTATTTTAATTATTAGAATGTCCCACATTGTTTCAATGAATGTGTTGTTGTCTTCTTTTATGGCCGTGGATGATCCTCGGTTTATGAGCTATGTTTCTGGATTGAGTTAAGCCCCAGCTTCATTTATTTTAACATGGTATCAGAGATAAGGCTAAGCTCATCTTTATTCCAGATTTATCCAGTGATACGCCCACATGATATGATATTTAATCCCCCTCCTCTGAAGTAGCTCCTCCCACTTCACTAGATATTTCTTCTTGTCTTCACTTACTTGCCATAAAAAATTTCTCCTAATAACATCTTGTCTTTTAGTCACACTGGTTGGGGTAGGGAAGATTGACATCATATAAGAAGGAAGAGAGTCCAATACACTATTTACCAAAGTGAGTATGTCACTAGAGGATAGGTATTTACTTTTCAAGTTTGCCAATCTTTTTTCACTTTTCCCTATCACCCCACTCCATATATCTTTGGATTTTCTCTTAGCTCCAAAAGGCATTCCCAAGTAGGTTGTTGGGAGTTCACCTATTTTCCCCCTTCCTTCCAAATTCTCGATGTTTGGAACTGTATTGACCGGGTAAATGAAGCTTTTACCTCGTTAATATGCAAACCAAAAACTGCTTCAAAAATATTAAAGATGACTCTTGAGAATCAACATTTGTTCCCTTGTGGCTCCATAAAACACTGAAGTGTCATATGCATATTGCATATATGTTACCTCTAAATTGTTGCCTACTGTCTACCACTTGGAATCCTCTGACCCAACCTCTGCTTCTTGTTATTTGTATGAGATTGATAGTCCCTCCATGGGTAGGATGAAGAGTCAAGGAGATAGTGGATCCTCTTGCCTTAAACCCCATCTATAGGAAGAAAAAAAAACATGGGACTTTTATTTATGAATACTGAAAACTTTACATCCACCTGAGCCACTTCGAACCAAACCCCATCCTTTGTAGCATATTCACTAAGAAGTCCCAATTCAGATGATCATATGCTTGCTGGATATCCAGTTTGCGTAGAATCCTTGCCTGTGTGTCTTTTCATCTTGAGTCTACACATCCATTTTCCACTAGTACTGCATCCATGATATGTTTGTTCTTGATGAAAGCCATTTGTTGCCTGTCAATCGGCTTATGCATTACTCTTTTCAGCCTTTCTACTAAGACCTTAACAATGATTTTATATACTCCTCCCACTAGACTTATAGGTCTAAAATCATTTAACTCCATTGCTCCTACCCTTTTTAGGGATTGAAGCCACAAAAGTACTATTTATGCTTCTCTCAAAAGTCCCCTCCTCATGGAATACTTTGATTGCTGCCACTACCTCATTACTGATGTTCTTCATTGATCACGGGACATTCTCTCATATCAAGTTCAGGCCTCCACAATCTTTAGTTTCTGAGTACAAATTCTCGAAGTACTCAATTATCACCTTCTTCACCTCTTTTGGTTCAGTTACCAACACTTCATTGACTTTTGACTTGCCGATTGTGTTAACTTTCCGTGTAAATTTGTTGTTTTATGGAAGAAACCAGTGTTTCTATCCCTTCTTTGAGTCAAGTTACCCTGGATCCTTGCCTCAACGCTGTTTCCTCATGGTTTGCTATTCCTTCAAGCTCTGATAAGAGTGTCAATTAGAAGTTATCTCCCCTTCCTCCAGAATTCTTTGTTCTTGTATCATTTCAAATTCAGCTAGCTGGTATCATATTTATGGTCGTATTTATAGTAATAACTTTTCTTCGATGGCCAAATTTGCTTCTGTCTGCCTCCTTATCTCCAGGGATCTCCATGATGGCCATAATTCATCAGCCACTTAATCAATTGTAGATCAAGGATGTATTCCTTTGTTGCAAACTTGTTGAAGAGGTCTACATGGAGAAATCACCAAAGGAATAATTTGGTCGTTTTGGCATTGTTGTCCAATAGTTTGGCATGCTTCAATGTGACACTGATCACCCACTTTTTCATAAACATTCTCACAACAGTAAACACAAGCTATTGGTTGTTTATGTTATGATGTTGTTATAACATGTGATAATCAAAAGCGCACATTATTCATCTCAAGCAGCATTTTATCATTCACTTTCGACTAAAGACCCAGGCAAACTAAAGTACTTCCTAGGCGCTGGGATGGTACAATCTAGCAGCAGAATTTTCAGTTCACAGAGTATGTACACTTTGGACATGTTGAATTGCAAACCTGTTGGTACTCCTACAAACTTGAACGTCAATATTCTTCCTATATGTAAGGAGCATTTGAAGGACTAGGTCATTATTGGAGGCCGGATGACAAGCAGAATTATCTTACGATCACACAAAAAAACATCTCATTTGTCATTAGTGTGGCTACATTTTAGTGGAATTGCAACCATGTAATCATGAGATTTAAGAAGGGTAATTGGGGAAATTTGATCTAACTTCCTTAAAGAGTAATTTGGTAAAGTTGGGGCATTGGTCAGCCCAAAAGACATAACCAACAACTCAGACTGCTCATAACGGGTCCTAAAAACTGTCTTAGTGACATCCTCATAATCCAGCTTATGAACTATGTTGGAAATCTCAAAGCCTTGAAAACCTGTTGGAGGAAGGGCCATTCAATGGAGGCATAGGCTTTTTTCCATGTCAATCTTCAGCATACACCAATTTCTCAAAATACAATCACTGAAATGAAGTGACTCGATGTAGGCCAGGCATGGATTATGACAAGATAATAATTGAGAAATGAAAACATTTAACCTAACCTCGCTAATTGAAACACAATCAACACAGTGAGAACCCACAAAAAGGAAGGGTCAGTACGAGTGAAAGTTTTGAGCATCCACAGCAAAAGCGGGCTACTCAAGAGGCTACGGAGATTTGTAAGTTAGACAATACCCTTTGGAAACTAGTGATAATGAAACAAAAATGTAAATAGATGGGCATTGGACCACAAAAACAGCTACGCATTCTCATGGGGTAAAAATCTGGAAGGAAATCAGGCAGTTAAGGGAGACCATTTGCTGAAAATATAGGATTAGTAGTATAAGGGAGGAAGATTCATTTCTGGCTTCATATAAGGATGGGTCATAATTCGTAGAAGACCAACTTCCTGAGCTATAAAGTTTTGTAGTCAGCCTGCAGCAGTTATTACAGATTATACATCCATACAAGCATTGAATACTCAATCTAGGAGACTATATGACTGGGAGGTGGAGAGTATGTGCCAACTATTGCAAAGAATAAATATCAAAGAGGTGCCTCCCAAGGAAGACCAGACTGCATAATATGAAGCAGGCAAAGCAGTGGACGGGTTTCAGTCAGCTCAAAAGAACTAGTACATAATGACTTTATGAAGAATCAATAGCCGAGAGAAATTATTCTGTCACAGCTTGCGACTTACAGCAGGCCTAGTGATCAAAAGAGGTGTATTTAAATGACATGCAAATTGTTCAGGCACCAGATGACCTAATTCCTAGATCTAAGTTGGGAACTTAAGAACTAAACATAAAAGCATAACTTGAGTCAAAATTGTAGCAGCTTTACAGCTCTCTATGTTGAAATCTGCCCCAACCCATCACATGTTAGGGAGATCATCTACTAGGTATTTTTGCCCAAAAGGCTGTCATTTTATGGATAAAAAAGAGAGCTTTAATAGCATAGCCGGCTGAGTGGTGTCAAGAGGTGATAACTTGCTCTTCTAAAGTAGAAGGGAGATTTTGAAATATTCTCAATATATAGTCACAGTTCACCTAACTGATCTTTTTATTGTCGGTATTAACCTACTAACTGTCATCTCTCCAGTAATTAGAACCATTGTTCTATGGTGGTCCTCCTTTTCTGCACTCAGGGGCTGTGGAAGATCCTTTATGTTTGTTCTTTTCCAGAAAATATACAGAACTGATCATCTTTTGTTTTCAATTATCTCAGAACTTTGTTAATTCAAACAATATGCAGATGAACATGTCTCGCAAAAATTGAATCAAACTCAACTGTTCTGTTGAGCTATACTCACCAATGGGATAATTCAGCTCCAGAAAAATAATCTTTTAATCCTGCCATGTCAGCTGCTTTACGGAGAGCGTCCTTCCACCTCTGCACCTTCTCCAAATCCGAACCCTTGAGATCTGCATCAAAGGTGCCTGTTGGCCTTAAGTCATCTGATGGCTCAACTTTATAGAAGACAAAGAAGAATTCCTGTCCCTTGTTGTCAACGCACTCCATGATCTTAGTGAGTTCTTCCAAGCACCGTGGGGATGAAGTATAGTCCTTAGAACAGATGGTAATGGCGATCCTTGATTCCTCAATGGCATCTAAGATTTCAGTTGAAATTTGTTCTCCGCTTTCAGACATGACATCGGGTTTGAATGCGTTGATTCCCATGCCTTTCAGACGTTCGTGAAGATCAGCAACAAAGCTATTGTCCAAGTCTTGCTGTCTAAAATTAAAGAATACATCAAATTTCCATTTTTGGGAAGCCATGGGGGAATTTTAGAGTTCTGCTAATCTGCGAAACAACAATCACCACCATTTATCCCCCATTGACTCAAAGTAAACGCAGAGGAGCTAAATAGCAGAAAATGACCAAAATAGTCCAGTTAATGCTTTATTCTCATACTTGTATGTAATGTAACACAGGTTTGTTAGGGGCGCTTTACCAACTGGGACTTTCTCCGGTGGAAAGTCGAATTTAATCAGCTCTAAGTGGATATCACATATTGAGTAAGAAAGTATTGATTATAGACCTTAATAGTCAGGGGCGGACCCACATTGGGTCTAGGGTGTTCACCGGAACACCCTCGACAAAAAAATACACGATATATATAAGGTATACACGATATATATAAGGTAAATTTTTTGTGTTTTTGTAGATGTATACATTTTGAACCCCCTCAATGACATGGTAAGACCCTTGAATTGGGAAAATTATGCGGATAAGTAAATTTATACATTTTAATTAGTTATTATAGTTATAGTTTATTATAATTATTAATCGCGATTAACATTATACATTAATTGTATAGTCTTATTTTATTGAATATGCATTCTGAATTTAAATTATCAAGATAATGATCTGATAAAAGAGATTTTTTTTCTTCATTTGGGTCGTATTTGGAATTGCAAATAAATGAGAGGTAAATATTTTTTACAGCGATGTGGTGTTTTATTTAACTAAAAAAACAGTTTTAGAATTACAAATTTAAGCACTGTTAAGAATAACTTTTTAATATAAGAGAATAGTTGGAAAATATATTATTTTTTATATCTAAATTCTAAGGTAACACTCATTTGGGGAAAAAGATCTGGTCAAGTAATATTCAATGATCTTATAGATTCATGACATGTGTCTATAAAATAATATATGGTTGAGATTCATTTAAATTGTATACTCATTATATTAATAAAAACAATAAAGTTGTCAACTTTTTTATTTTTTAAAACTATCAAATAAAACAATTAAGTGAACCCAAACTAATATTTTCAAGATTTTTTTTTTAGCTTGAGGGGATTAAGCAAACTTCCTGACTTTTTACCCGCCAAACTTCTTTGGGAATAATTTCACACCTGCTTTCTCGAAATTCTGAAGCAATCTCCAAAAATAAATCAAACTTAAAAACACAATTGAATTATAAATAAAAATTCAACTAAAGAACATGATAACATTTTTAAAAAAAAAAACTTATTTGGAGGTGTTTCAAATAAATATAAAAATATATTTAATCAGATTCTTCAAAAGTGTCGGATTCTTCAAAATTAGTATTAATTTGAAAAATCCAATACAAGTACAAGGTTTCACATGTAAAAAGTCGGGAAGTCCACATATTGCCGCTAGTCTTATTTTTTTCTTGAAAATATTAGGTAGAATACACTTAATTATTTTATTTGATAGTTTTAAGAAATAAAAATAATTGATGATTTTATTTTATTTGATAGTTTTAAAAAATAAAAATAATTGATAATTTATTGTTTTTATTATTATAATGAGTATATATAATTTAGATGAATCTCAACGATAAATTATTCTATAGTACACATGTCATGAATCTATAAGGTCATTGAACATTACTTGACCGGATTTTTATCCCTCATTTTGGGTTACATTTTTTTTTTTTTTTTGCTAAAAGTAATACTTCCTCCGTCTCATTTTATGTATGGTAGTTTAATTCGACGGAATTTAAGAAAGAAAGGAAAACTTTAAAAACTTGTGGTTCAAAATAAATGATAGAAATTTGTGTGGCTATAAAACATTTCATTAAAGATAAAATAGGCATTTTACAATTAAATTATTACTTAATATAAAAATATGTCATTATTTTTAAAATTGACTAAAAAGAAAAATAAGTCACATCAATTGAAACAAAGGGAGTTCTTATTTTGAAATAGAAAGAGTAATTTAGTAGATAAATGTCTATTGACGAAAATAATATATACTCACTATTTCTTCGAAAATGCTATATAATATATATGCACAACTATTTAACCGAAAAATATATTAACTTTACATCACAAAATTAATAAGTATACTTAGTTCATTTTCCAAAGAATATTCGAATCTCATTGCACGTAATACAAGATCTTATGGCTATCAAGGATGGAACAAATAATTTTGTTCTTCCTTAATGGTCTTTTTATGAATGCCATACATCAAATCTTTACCTTTTATAATGGAAAAATCAATCTCTTATATTTAATAATTACCATTTTAAATATATTTTTATTTCATTACCATCTTAGTCTTACTTAAATAATTTTGTTTCTTTTATATGTAAATTAAAGAATTTTTAACTTAGCAAAAAATATCGTATTTAATCGGGAATCATTCCCTCTTTCGCTTTTCTTTTTACTCTTCTCTATGTTTTATTTTAGGGTTTTATGGTACTTTTTTCTTAAAATTTTCAGAACAGAATTCTAACGGAAGAAGGTCAACAAAAATTAATCGCTTAGAAGAAGTCCGCGGATGCTTAGTGATGTTAATACTTCGAATCAAAAAGTTTATAGGAGTCGGATGAGAGGTCTAATTGCGGATTGTACTGCTACCGACGAAGTTAATGACGGTTCCATTTCATTTTGAGAATTTCACAAGTATCAGGTAAGCAGAACGAGGAGAGAATGCATGTTCATTGTAAAGATTAAAAAGTTAAAAATGTGAACAACATGAAAAAAATCAAAAAAATATTGCATTGATTTTGCATCTACCTTGAAGTTAAAGAGGTGAACAATGTAAAAAATCGATATAAAAATGTGTTGACTTTGCATCTACGTCGAAGAAAATTGTGGGCAGCAATGGCGATTTTAAGTATTTACCTCCTCAATTTTAGTCAAAAAAATTGAAAATATAGTTGTGCCGGAGAAGAAGGAAGCCCGTGAAGGATGAAAAAATATGAAATTGATTCGACAAAATTGTCATTCTATCGAAAAGTAGAGATCTGGTGTGTGATAGTATTTTTGAATCTATTTCTATGTGTTTTTCTTGGTTAGTTGTTGTTTAGAAATGATTGTATATTGCCTTACTTTGATATGTAATATGTGTAATTTAACTTTAGTATGTAGTAATATATTTTAATTCAAGTTTAATATATATGCATGATCATAATTCTACAAACATTCGGATGATGAGTATATCAGGAGTATGTGGTCATCTTACACTAATCATAGTGTCATTCCACAAATCAAATCTTTTTATCTGAAAAATAACTTGACTTGTTTAGGAATACCTGTTTTGGTCAATTTCTTCACCTTCCAAGTGAACTCACAACTCCAAATTATTCATTGCCTTATGAATAAGGAGTTGAAACACACTCGAGTCTATGGGTTTGCTATTGGAATACAAGACAAAAAGTTATATTTGGTCTTAGCGAATTTGGATTAGTCCTGGTTTAAATTGTGTTAGTGATGACACTCCTGTCAATGTTTCTGATTCTCAGTGTAGTTTGTTGAGCCGTTATTTTGTGAAACGTATCATTAATCAAAAGAGTCATTTACGTGAGTTATTTCTAGGCAAAAATTTCATAAATGATGACTCCATTGGTTGTTTTACTCTTTATTAATGATTATTTTATTTTCATACAAGACCAAATTAGCAATATAGATTTTTACCTTGTGTAAAGTGAACAAAATTCATATCTATGGTGTTTAGATGTCTACAAGGAGTTGTGTGGTTCCGTGAGACACACGCTTAAGTCAATTCATAAATACTATAGATTGGTGCCTCTTGCTCTTCAAATTTGAATATTTGAGTGTAGTTCAAAAGTCAATGAAGATATTATTTTTTTGATTTCTGATTCAATTCCAAGAATCTTGAATTGGAAGACAAATGTTGATAGTCAATGACAAAAATATATTGAGAAATGTCTCTTCATGCCTACAAAAAATAAGGTATTTGTACAAAACTAATGCATTTTATGACATTTAATTCAACTCAAGTTAATATATCTATTTTATTTTCTTGATTTCTCAGTTTGAGAACATAGTGACTGGTGAAGATGAAGTTTCTAAATTCAGGCTTCCTGAACCTCGTGATTACAATGTTGAAATAATAAAATTGAGACCAAAGAAATAAATCATGGTCTAGCTGACTAATGAGGTTATAGAATTGAGAAAAGTACTTGTAAATGTATATATTTAGTTTTTTTTTTTATAAAATTGTTATATTTTAATATTTGTGTTATGTATGATTATCTATTAGGCGAATGAAAATCACAAAGAGAAGATATTGTTTAGGGTTTAATCAAATCATAGCAAACAACAACAAAATATCCTCCAATAGTTATTTATTAGAATTCACCACAAATTCTTTAATTTGATTAAATCCTAAATCTACCTTCTCTTGAAGTGCATTGTGATTTTCATTCGCCTATTAGATAATCAAACACAACACAAATTTTAAAATATAACAAATTTGAGAAGAAGAAAAACATAAAGTCAAGTTTGTATATACCTTTACAAGTACTTTTCTCAATTCTATAACCTCATTAGTCAACATGTCTAGACCTGACTTGATCCTTTGGAGTCCAATTTTAAAATTTTAGCATTGTAATCACAAGGTTCAAGAAGTCTAAATTTAGAAACTTCATCTTCACCAGCCGTTGTGTTCTCAAATTGAAAAATCAAATAAAGAAAATAAAAATAGATATATTAACTTGATGTTGAACTAAACAATGTCATAAAATGTAATAACTTTGTACAAACACCTTAATTTTTCTAGGCATGAAGAGACATTTCTCAATATATTTTTGTCATGGACGACTATCAATAATTGTCTTCCAATTCAAACAATTTGAAATTGAATCAGAAATCCGAATAACTATATCTTCATCGACTTTTAAACAACACTCAAATATCCAACTTTGAAAAGCAAGAGGCAAGCCATCCAATCTATAGTATTTATGGGTTGACTTAAACGTGTGTCTCACAGAATCAAACAACTCCTTGTAGACATCTAAATCCCACATATATGAATTGAATTGTCCACTTTCCACCAAGTAAAAATCTCTATTACAAATTTAGAGTTCATTGTTCTCATATGAAAAAAAAATCATTAATGAAGAAGAAAACAACATAGTCATATCTATGAAATTTTCAGCAAAAAATAATGCACGCAAATGACTCTTTTGAACAATGATTTGTTTTGAAAATAACTATTCAACAAACTACACTTAGAATCAGGAACATTGACAAAAATGTCATCACTAAAACAATTTAAGCCAATAACTAATGCAAATTCTCTAAGACTAGGAAACAATTTATTATGTATTTCAATAGTAGACACATCATCTATAGCGTGTTTTACACCTCCCTATTCATGAGGCAATGAATAACTTGGAGTTGTGTGTTCACTTTGTGAAGGTCAAGAAAGTGACTAAAACAAGTATTTCTAAACAAGTCTAGCTGTTTTCAGAAAAAAGATATATTGATTTGGTCAATGACACTATGATGTAACTATGATGTAAGATGACCACCTACTTGCTATATACACAACATACGAATGTTTTCAGAATTTACGATCCTGCATATGTAGTAAACTTCAATTAAAGATGAATTACACATAGTACAAGCATCGAAGCAATTATTCCTAAATAACAACCACTAAGAAAAACACATGTAAATAGATTCAAAATACTACCACATACCTGATCTCTACTCTCTGGTAGATTAACATTTTTGGCCAATCGATTCCGCATTTTTGCATCCTTCACTGCTTCTTCTTCTCCGACAAAATTTTATTTTTCAATTTTTTTTGACTGAAATTTAGGAGGTAAATCTCCAAAATTGTCAACGATTTCTTCGACGTAGATGCAAATCAACGCATCTTTTTTTCGATTTTTTCACATTTTCACCTTTTTAACTTGTTTTTTTACCTTAAGAATGAACACGCATTTCTCTCCTCCTTGTTCTGCTCACCGATACTTGTGAAATTCCCAAATTAAAATTGGAAGCATTCTTAACTTCGTCAGTAGCAGTAGAAGCTGAAATTTGACCCCTCGTCCGACTCCTTCTATAAACTTTCTGATTTGAAGAATCAACATCACTAAGAGTGTGTTTGGTATGAAGGAAAACATTTTCTGGAAAATGTTTTCCAATTTTCCCATGTTTGGTTGGGACAAAAGTTTTGGAAAATGTTTTCCAAATCAACTCATTTTCCTCAAAATTAAGGAAAATGACTTCCCTTAAAAAATTAAGGAAAACATTTTCCAAAACTCTCCCCAATTTCAAATTATTTTTTTTTTTGAAAAATATTAATTTTACAAAAATATTTTCAATTTTAAAATTTTATTTTTTCACCCGATCCCTGACCCCACCACCCCCACCGGCCAGCCCCCCACTCCCACCAAACCCCTCCCCAAAAAATTAATTTTGCTTTTAAAAATATTTTCAACTTCAAAATTTTATTTTTATACTCCTACCCTCCCCCCCTCGGGCATCCCCCACCCACCCCCACTCCCAAAAAAAATTAATTTTGTTTTCTAAAAATACTATCAACTTCAAATTTTTATTTTTTCACTCCTACCCCCCTACCCCCTACCCCCTACCCCCTACCCCCACCCACAACCTCCACCCCACCACCACTCCAAAAAAGTAATAATTTTGTTTTAAAAAAATATTTTCAATTTCATAAATTATTTTTTATTCTAGTAAAAATAAAAGATGTCTCTCAAAAATATTTTTCATTCATAAATCAAACACTAAAAATCATTTCCGGAAAATATTTTCTAGTCACCAACCAAACATGAGAAAATAAGTCCAAAATCTACTTGTTTTCCAGGAAAACATTTTCTAGGAAAACATTTTCCATGGAAAACATTTTCCTCAATACCAAACACACCCTAAGTATCTACGAACTTCTACTAAGCAATTTTCGTTTGCATTCTTCCATTAAAATTCTGTGCTGAAAATTGAAGAAGAAAGAACGGCAAAACCCCTAAAATAAAACAGAGAGAAGAGCAGAAAGAATAGTGAAAGAGGGAATGACCGATGTTCCCAATCAGGTAATACACTTTTTGCTAAGTGTAAAATTCTTTAATTATATATAAAAAAGAACAAAATTGTTTAAGTATTGTTAAAAGTTGACAAATATAGTAATAAAATAAAAGTATATTTTAAAGTGGTAATGATTATTAAATAAAAGAGATTCATTTATGTAATATTTCCAGAAAATAAGAACTTTATGCTGGGGACATTGGGCTTAAAGAACCATTTTTATCTAATTAAGTTTAAGTTATCTGATTGATTTTTATATTTTGCTAATCGAACTTAAAGTTTTAAACTTGTTAATCTAACCATATTCAAATTGTGAACATCTAGTAACAAAGAAGAGGTATTTCGAGTTACCTTAAACTATTTCTTGGTAATCCCCTTAATATACCAGCATAATTTAGCCTCTTTTTCAGCTTAGGTGTACTCGACACAATCTCTCTGAGTCTGCGCTTCATAGATATTCATTTATCCTGATAGATCAAATGAACTCCCCACTGTCTCACAATGCATCCACGGATAGATGCCTCAAATAGGCTATACTGATTAATGTCTCCAACCTGCAGTGAAGAATACAATGGTATGTAGGCGAAGCAAACACACCAGCCATATGTTCTAGATGCTGTGCCCACTTTACATTCTTTCTCTATCACTTTAAGGTCTTTCAAATGATCATTGCATATCAGTTTGGCATTGATGAAAGCATAGTCATACTTCCCAGATAGCCTTGAATCAGGACTGCAGACACCTGCTCCCATGAGAGTCACACAGCATATAGCAAAGCCCTTAAACTTCTCATTATACCAATTTATGAGCAGTTTGAACGAGATCTTTTCCTCAACACTCTGATGCATAAACCATGTGGGAATTGCACGTTCAGGAAAGACAATGGAACAAGTTACCCTATGATCAGAGTTAAGAGCGGGGAGGATCACATCACCCATATTGTTTGATAGAAACAAACTGAGAATCTCATCTGAGATTGAGCTACCATTGCTCTCCTCTATATAAGATTGTTGATCAAAACTATAATTGGTGAATGATACTAAATTCAACCTTGGGTACATCCGTAGCTTTGCAATACTTTCTTTTGCCAAAAAATCTTCTACATATAACTCCTCTACACTCTTAGGAAGTTCGGGCAGTTTCTTAAGTTCCTGACAGTGTGTAATATTGAGATATCGAAGGTGAGAAAGTCGCCTGAAGACATCAGGGATATAAATAAACTTATTTCTGCTCAGGTTCAGTTCCAATAAAGAGGTTAAGTTCATAAGAGCAGCAGCTTGGCTATCACGTAAATTACATCCACTGAGATCTAAGCTTTTCAATTCCGTCAAAGCATGAAACACCCAGGGTAATATCAAACTGCGAGCAGATTGAGGCTTTACCTTCCGCCCTTTTCTTAATGATAGGATCTTGAGTTTGCTTAAGTTCCCAATAGAATCTGGCAGTTGCCAAATGGCAGTGTTGCCAGCGTAGAGCTCCTCCAACCCGTTTAGATCACCTAGATTTTCAGGAAAAATTGAAAGTCTTGAGCAGCCTTTCAGAATCAAAATTTTCAGTTTTCTCATCTCAGAGACACTGGCTGGGAGTCTTACAAGGTATTCACATGATCGCAAATCAAGCAAGCTGATACCACTGAGCTGTCCTATTGATGAGGGCAATTCCCAAATTGCAGTACGTGCCAGAAGGAGCTCTGATAGCGATTTCATATTCCTCTGAATTTCTGGAATTTTTTCTAATTTCTGACAACCTGAGAGGTTGAAGCTTTCAAGAGATTCCATTTGAATACTACTTGGTAAAGACTTGAGACTTTTGCAGTTTTCCAGATTCAAGAAGATGAGCTTTTTGAGATTTCCAATGGATGTATGAATTTCAACCAAACTTACACAAGTTTTCAGTATTATCTTCTGGAGGTTTGGAGTCTCACAAAAATTGGGTGTTCGGAGTAAACTTCCTGAAAAACTTAAATTGAGGATTGTCAACTTGTCAAATGCCTGTTCATAAAAAGAGAACGAATAAAAACATCAGCTTTAACTGTCATTTCTTTTCTTTAAATAAAATATGATTCTATTTTGAAGGAGATGAACAATACCTTTGGTTCCTTGAAGATTTCAACAAGAGAACTAGAAGTCATAATGAGCCCAAACTAGGTCTCCTGGTTCAAAATCTGCTGGTAAAGACACAAATATGACCAATCAAGCCATTTCAAGTTACTGGGGAGATACTCAATAGGGTCACAAATAGGGTCATGATGTCGGGCCTCCTCCCCTTTGACAATGAGGCATGTTTCTGAAAGCTTTGCTCCACTTGCATATATGACGGTCTGAGCCAATTGGTACCATTATGCCTTTAATTGACTCTGTCCTCCAGAAAAGAAATTAAAGTAGCTTCGCTAAACAGAACATACTTCCAAGTATAGAACCTATTTTCTTAAATACACAAATCTTAATCTATACCATTTTTTGTTGGAATTAGTTACTGAGGTTATAATAATACTGGTAGTATAAGATTTATATCTGTCTTTGCATTATAAGTTCAATCAAATTAATTGACAACTTCAAATATTCTTATTTCCAATTAATCGGGTAGAGTTGTAGGATTGCGCCACGTGTATCATATAACTTTTCTGTTAGTGGGAGGGGCAAATGTGTGCTGAATTTTGGACGGCAGGGTATTAATGAACGTAAAGTATGACGAAGGGTATTTATATATCATTAACGATAATTCGGAGGTATATTTGTTATTTTTCACTACTTATAATAAATAATTCAAAGTATAATACCCACCAAAATATATTATTCAAATATGAAACGCAGCATATAAATTAAAATTTTATATTTAAACTAAAAATTACAATATCACTATCAAAAAATTATGTATAGATAAAAAAAAAATCTTAAATACTGACACTTCGAGAAAGCTCAGATAAGATAAAGTTTATGAAATTTTCCTTTTCTTGAAATTAAAGTCTTATTTATATATTTTTACATTTTTTATTTTACATATTAGAGAAATATGAAAGGATCTCAAATACTGAAGTCTCAACCAACGGCTAAAAGCAAAAGATATCTTATTTATGCCCTTTATCTCTTACATTTTTTATTTTTGTGATAGGACCTAAAAATTAGGGATGACAATGAGGTACCCGCAAATTTTTTAATTCGCTCCTGTATAATAATATTTTTTATTTTTGATTTCGCCCCGCATAGACCCAACCTGCATGAATCTGCTCCGCATAAATTTTTTAGTATTTTCTTTTTTCTAGTTATTTTTTATACTAAAAATAAAATTTATAAAATAAATTTATTTTTCATTAAGTTGTATTAATTTAAAAGGATAATGACTTAAAATTTTATTTTTTATAGATCAATTGGGGAAACATGGAAGAAATTGGATTATTTTTTATTGAACCATTTTTATTTATTATCTTGAGTATTTTAGTAGTTTTAATGCAATTATCTTAATAAATAATGCTCAATCACTCTATAACATGTAAAAGTTAAAATTAAGTTTGAACCCATATTAAAATCACATATGCCCGCAACCCACCCCGCCCACATTAATTATTAAAAACCCACTTCAACATCCGATCCGCCCATATAACTAGAGCTGTCAAAATGTGTTGGACAAGAATTGGTGAACATTTCTATAGTAAATCAAAAGTTTCATACTTTGGCATGATCGTCTGGGACATCATGGGTCTATATCGTCTAGGACATCATGGGTCTATAATGATAAGACGAATTATAGATAATTCAAATAGACATCCATTAAAGAACCTTAACATTCATCTAATAGTGAATTTGCTTGTACTGTTTATTATCAATGCAAGTTGTTTGTGAGAATATCATCAATAATAGTTGAGATTGAATCCCCTGCGTTCTTGGAACATATACATAGAAATATTTGTGGTCCTATCCACTCACATAGTGAGTTGTGTAGATACTTCATGGTCCTAGATGATCCTTCTATATGATTTCATATGTGCCTATTGTCATCTCACAACTTGGGATTTGCAAAATTATTGGCACAAATAATATGATTACAGACACAATTTTCTGCTAATCAGATTAGTCTATTCAGTGATGGGATCACGGCTCACCTTTAGAAGAGGAAAAGTAATTGAGAAAAAAAAATCTGAAATTTACTCCTAGAGTATTAAAATTGAAATTTGCTCATATAATAGTAACAAATTGGGAATTTACTAAAGCAAAAATGCACATGACATAGGAAACTTGGAGTTTATGAGTACTAATAATTTTATTAGTTGACATGAATAATTTGTTCATTCCAAATATGTGCATACAGAGTAATGGACACACATTGAAGTACTAGAAGATTCTTCAAAAATTCTTTATGTTTCTTGTTCTCGTGATAAATTGATCGGATCAACTAATGTTGGAACTAAATCCCTAAATTCTGAAAGTATAAAAGGTGAATATGAATCCATTCACCTATCATGTGATATGTTAAATAGATGCATCTATAATATAATTACGTGTGAGTTTGTTGTCAACTTGCAATTTGACATTCACAAAATTGATTGTGCAAGATAATTGAGTTAAAAGCACATTCCGAAAGATTGAGATATATGTTAGTTTGTCTAACATAAAGGGGGAGATTGGGAAACAACACAAGAGTTGTAAATACTCCAATTGAATGTCCCTTAAGGATAGAGTCTACGACATGCATGAAGCATGATAGACTAATCAATTCTAAATAAAATAATCCTTGAAAAAGAGGAAGGATCAAATAATCAAAATAATCATAATAAGGAGACAATGTGCTCTTGAAGAGCTTACGACATAACACTTCATGAAACCTCATGAGAGAAGTACGTACTTGAAATTAATGAAGTGATGAGATCTCAATAAGTTATGTCGTATTGCGAATTGATACAAATTATATATCATTGACGATATCTTTGATATACTAGCGCGTAATATTGTAAAAGATTACGATGATGTAAATTCTACGACTATTAAAGCATGTTGATGTAGAAATAATCATGAAGTGAAAAGTGGAATGATGCATCTTGGTAAGTGTAAAACTTATTTGACTTGCAATCTAGGCACTAGAAGATGTTGTACATTTAATATTGGATGTTGTCATTTGAGAAAATTGATATGCAAATATCCGATGAATTCAAAATCTAAAAGATATACAAGTCTTTGGAGAACTTGTTTATAATCCTCATAAGGATTAAATCGATTCAAAATGCATGAAGCATATACAAGTATTGTTATGCAAGTTAATAACTTGAATTGAACTCTTAAAGAGTTTTCATAAGGCAATAGATCATTATTTGCTTAATAAAGATAAAGTAAGGAACTTGCTGAAATCTTTGATCATGAAGGGAAGATTCATAAAAGGAGATAGAAGGAAACATATTTTGTCAAAGTTTTTCTACACTCATGAGCTCCCAAGAATGGCGATATCAACATGCAACATGTTTGTTCAAGTAATAATATAGTTGATTTATCCACCAAGTCTCTATTAATTATAACTTTCAAGAAGATGGTGCACAAGCTTGGAAAATGAAGATACAAGTCTCTGGATTGATGTTCTCGTTATGGAGAGTTAGTCCGTGATGTACTCTTTTTCCCTCACAAGGTTTTGTCCCATTGGATTTTTCTTGTAAGGTTTTTAATGAGTCATCCATAATGCGTATTATTTAATATGTATACTCTTTTTCCTTCACTAGATTTTTTTCCCACTGGGTTTTATCTAGTAAGGTTTTAACGAGACACATAATCTACCGACATTCAAGGGGAGTGTTATAAACATATTTGTATTATAGTGAAATGTCTAATTATGTAGAATTCTTTTGGGATATGATTAAAAACCTATTTAAGGACCAAGTTAGATTTCTTCGTATAAAAAAGTATTTCTTCATTGTAAATAAGATCCACGAATCATGAATATACTTTAAGATAAATAAAGATAAATAAGAAATTTTTTCTCTCTTTGATTTTATTCTTTCTTCTTATACCATGCAATCCCCTAAATTTGGAAAGGACATGCAATGTTGACCCGTTGACTCTGTTCCTTTAGTTCTAGTCAATGGATATCTTTTTTGTCTCATTAGTTTTTTTGCTTCACATTTCTTTTTCTTCATTAGAATTCTCCATGGATTCCCAGAAAGAATCGAACCAAAAATGGAAATACGATGCATTCTTGAGTTTCAGAGGTGACGATACTCGCAACAATTTTGTTTCCCATCTCTACAAACGCTTGGAAGAGAGAGGATTGAACGTATTCAAAGACGATGAGAAACTTGAAAGAGGAAGATCCATTTCTGCGGAACTACTAAAAGCCATTGAAGAATCCAGAATTGCAATTATCGTCTTCTCCGAGAACTATGCTTCGTCCAAATGGTGCTTGGAGGAGCTCACCAAAATTATGGATTGTGTTGAAAAGAAAGGTCAGGAAGCGATCCCAATATTCCACCATGTCGACCCATCAGATCTACGCAGGCAAAGTAACAGCGTTGCTGTAGCATTGGCTAAGCACGAGGCAGATCTCAAGGGTAGTGATTTGGGGAAAGTGCAGAGGTGGAAGGATGCTCTTTGTAAAGCAGCCAATATAGCAGGATGGGATATTGGTAAAGCTGCTAATAGGTAAGTAAATGATAGTGTATTTGTATTAGTTTATGAGTTTTGAATCATATCGCCATCATCATCCAAAGAGAACTATCAAACTGATTAAGGGTGTGTTTGGTATGGAGGAAAATGTTTTTCATGGAAAATGTTTTCCTATAAAATGTTTTTATGGAAAATAAGTAGATTTTGGACTTATTTTCTCATGTTTGGTTGGTGAGTAGAAAATATTTTCCGGAAATGATTTTGTGTTTGATTTATGAATGAAAAATATTTTTGAGAGACATCTTTTATTTTTACTAGAGTAAAAAATAATTTATAAAATTAAAAATATTTTTTAAAAATAAAATTTTTACTATTTTTTTTGGGTGGTGGGGGGTAGTTGGTGGATGCAGGGGGAGGGGTAGGAGTGAAAAAATAAAATTTTGAAGTTGATAGTATTTTTAAAAAATAAAATTAATTTTTTTGGGGTGCGGGGTGGGGGTGGGCTGGCCCGGGGGGGAGGGAAGGAGTTTAAAAATAAAAATTTGAAGTTGAAAATATTTTTAAAAAATAAAATTAATTTTTTGGGGAGGGGTTGGGGTTGGGGGGCTGGACGGGGGGGTCAGGGATCGAGTGAAAAAAAATAATTGAAAATTGAAAATATTTTTTTAAAATTGATGTTTTTCCCAAAAAAAATGTAATTTGAAATTGGAGGAGAGTTTTGGAAAATGTTTTCCTTAATTTTTGAAGGGAAGTCATTTTCCTTAATTTTGAGGAAAATGAGTTGATTTGGAAAATATTTTTCAAAACTTTTGTCCAACCAATCATGAGAAAATTGGAAAACATTTTTCAGAAAATGTTTTCCTTCATACCAAACACACTCTAAAAGCTCAATATGTGGTATGGTTTCCATCATTAATTCTGTTGGTGGACTATTTGTGAAGTTGTATTAACACTAGGGGTGTGAAAAGGGTGGCTTGGGTTGAAATTAGATATATTAAAAAGGAAAATTACGCGGATAAACAAACTTATACTATTTAATTACTCATCATAACTATAGTTTACTATAATTACCACTCGCGACTAACATTATACATTAATTACGTAGGCTGACTTCGAGTTTGTATAATTAGTCATGTTTGTATATGTATAATTCGCAGGATATACAAATAAATATGTATAATATACAATTTTTTAGCCTATATACATATACAATTCACCTCTCTCCCACTCTCTGCCCTCTCTCGCTCTCCTCTCTCCTCCCTCTCTCAATCTCGTTCGCCTCTCTCCTCCCTCTCCCATTCTCACTGCCATTTATACAAATATATATGTATAATATACAGTTATATACAATTATATACATATACAACTCACCTCTCTCCCACTCTCTCCCCTCTCTTGCTCTCGCTAGCCTCTCTCCTCTCTCTCCCAGTCTCGCTCGCCTCTCTCCTCTATATAACATGTAGCTACAAATTGTAATTATCAAACTATAGCTATGGAGAGTAATTAATTATTTTTAAGTGGCTATATGTGAAAGTTTCCTGAAAATGGGTTGAGATAGAAATTGGGTTGGGTCTTGACCCGTCCAAGTTTACTTTGGGCTCAAATGGATTGAGTTCAAATGAGCTAAAAAGCGGGTTGGGTCTTGACCCGTCCAATTTGACTCGATTGATCTCAATAATTTTAACATAATGATATTTAACTATTATAATCACAACTCGAATTTCCACTCAATATTTTTTTTTTAAAAAGTAACAAATGGATAGATAAATCCTAAAAATGTTAAATATATAATAATTCATACTTTTAATATAGGAACATATCTTAGTAAAAAGTTTTAAAACGGATTTAAATTGGAGATTGAATTGGGCTCAATTGAGGATTCTCTTAAAATGGGTTAGGCTTAAATGAGTTGAGATTGAACTCAGTTCAAATTTTCTTGAGCCTAACCATTAAAATTCTGGACGGATTACCTATGTTAGGTTCATTTTTGACACCCCTAACTAGCACAAAACAACTTAGAGATGTGAGGGTTGTAATTGATGTCTACTCAATAACTCTTAACATTTTTAACCTTCTTATAGCATATGTGTCCGTAGATAATACTACACCAATTTTAGAAAAATACATAAATTTGCCCTTTAACTTTGTCTCAATTGACATCTATGCTCTCTCCAACTTTGGGTGTGCACAAGTAAGCATTTAAATTTGAACACACACGTTCGACGTGGCATAATACACGTATGACAGCATGTAGGATGTAAATCTCCTCATAGGATGCCCCCTAGGATGCGTGTATATACTTGCCTTACTTATGCACACCAAAAGTTGGAGGGCCTAGATGTCAACTGAGGCGAAGTTAAATGACACTTTTACATATCATGCCTGTATAATATATAAACATAAGATATTTAGTTTTATTGAATGGTGCCCCATTTTCAACATGTAAATTTGCCCATGTATATGTGATATCTGCTATATGTGTGAAAGAGATGTTGAAAATATAGACCATCTTTTCATACATTATATTTTAGCCTCTCAAATATGGATTATGCCTAAGATTATCAGGAAACTATTCATACGCTTTGAAATGAAGGGACTTGGTGTCAGATTAAAAAAGATTTTGGAATTTATCCCGACATGCTTTTTGTGGGTCATTTGGATAGAATGAAATCAAAGGTGTTTCGAGAGTTAATAAATGATTCTACGCTTAGGTTTAAATGCATCTCTTTGTTAGCCTTTTCATGTAGGATGGAGAATTTCTATGATGCTGGTTATATGAGAGAGCTTCTCAGCTCCTAGCAGAGTCACAAATGAGTTTGATTTTCTGTAACCGGTATATTATTATACATGTACAGCACTATGTGTTGATTTTATTTTAATAAATTTTTTATTTAATGATTTAAAGAAAAGGTTTGAAGAGTCAAGAGTAGAAAAGAACTCACAAACAGCAAATGAACATTTTCTTCACAGAAGAAGTTACAATTAAACTTGAGCGAGCACTTTGAAAGTGTTTGTTGACCCTAGCTCTAGCTGCACATAAGAGCTCAGTTCAAATATTATATGAGCAGAGTTCCAAAATTTAGCACTTTGCTCATTCGTAATGATTATACTGATTCAAATGTATTAAACTTGTTGTTACGAAGTTAGATTGTGTTGATCTTGACCTCTTGATTCTTGGCTAAAACGCAATGTACATGTAATGTCATGTGCTCATTAGAGTTTAGACCAATTACCAAATTAGACTATCTTCTTTGGCACCAGTAGAGTGACAGGCACAGATGACTGTCTGTCTGGAATAATATTGCTTTATCTTTTTACTTTCTTTTTTCTTATTCAGAATTTAAAGCCCGGCAAACATGTTATGCCTTTTAAAATCTGGATTTGTTTTCACATGTCAACATCTATCTCCACACAATTCTTTCTATTCATGGTAAACACAACTCAAATTGCATTAAGCTGACAACGTAATGATGAAAATCTGGTTTGAATTGCATCTTGTTCGGACAAAGTGTGATCTTTGTTCAGAATGGCAATGAAAATGTTTGTATGCTGGAATGTGTAAGATGGGTGGCACAAAGGACAGCTTAGAGTAAAAGCATTAACAGGATTTCATGTTACTTAAACTATCTTGTTTCTTGGTACATATTATACTAATTCCAAAGAAGAATTACATTGAATATGGGCTCTGCTTAGTGTTGAATATATTTCACTACCTTTCTTATTAGTTATTACAGTATGTTTTTGCTTAGTACAGGAGTGAAGCAGAATGTATTGACCAGATTATAAAAGAGAAATTTCAAAAGTTGCACCACACAGTTTCAGCCAATGAGAAGTACTTAGTGGGAATTGAATCTCGTACTGGTGGAGTGGAATTGTTGTTGAAAGTTGGATTAGGTGGTGTTCGTTTTGTGGGGATATGGGGGATGGGTGGCATGGGGAAGACAACAGTTGCAAGAAAAATCTTTGACAATATTTCTAACCAGTTTCAAGGGTCTTGTTTTCTTGCAAATGTTCGAGAAGATTCAAAGAAGCATGGGATGAAACATTTGCAAATGACACTTCTTTCAAGAATCCTAAACGAAAAATCTATGGATATACCAAGTTTCTATGAAGGAGCTGACATGATAAAAAGAAAGCTTTGCCTCAGGAAGGTCTTAATTGTTTTTGATGATGTGGATGATGATCACCAGTTGGAGTATTTAGTTGGAAAACATGATTGGTTTGGTGATGGCAGTCGAATCATTATAACAACCAGAAATGCAGATTTACTTCGTTGCCATGACGAGTTATATTCTGTCCCTGAATTGGCTAAATGTGAGGCTCTTGAACTTTTTAGTTGGTATGCCTTTCGAAGAAGGACTCCTGATAAAGAGTTTTTTAAACTCTCCAAGTCTGTAGTAGATTACGCTAAAGGCTTACCCTTAGCTCTTACGGTCTTGGGTTCTTTTCTCTACAAACGAGGCATAACTGACTGGAGAAGTGCATTGGATAGACTCAAAGATACTGGATACGAAGAAATTGTTAAGCAGCTCAGCTTAAGTCTAGATGGATTGGCCTATGAAGATAAGAATATATTTCTTGATATTGCGTGCTTCTTCAGGGGAAAACGGAGAGATGATGTGATAACAATTTTAAATAGTTTTGGCTTCAAATCAGAGGTTGGATTGGATGTCCTTACTAAAAAGTCACTTATTTATATTTCAGAGGGAATGGTTGAGATGCATGATTTGATCGAACAAATGGGTCAGCAAGTGGCACGAGATGTTGATCAGGACAAACCATGGAATCATAGTCGAATATGGCATGAAAAAGATATAGAAACTGTTTTTTCCATAAATCAGGTATGTGTGCCCTCTAATCATTTTGAGGATGCTTGAGATTTGTCATTTTCCTTTGCATTCTTTCGGGAGTCCTTAAAACTAGACAATAGACATCGAGGTATACAACCTTTTAGGGCTAGAACATTTTTCTTTATCTGAACCTTATGCTATGGGATGTTTCTTAATTAAATCAATTGCAACATCTTGGCCACAAGCATGCTCTTGTAAGTTTGAATGTGCAAGTTCCTGCTATATTTCAAGCTTGCATCTCTCATTTGTTTTGAGTAATAACATCTCCTGACAATAAAATAAGAACCAAGTAAAATTAATGTGCATTTTGTGTGTTATCACAATTCAACTCTACAAACTTTAGTTATTTTTCTGTCTTGATAAGTAACTAAAGATTCTGTAAATACCTGCACTAAGCCAGTGCCACAAAACATAATTACAGATCGTAAAAATCCTCTATTGTATCTACGGTTGCATCTTCATCATGTACGATAACCAGGTTACCCAGAAAGCTGGAAAAAATATACATCTGTTCCTTTTGTTGCCTTAAAAAGTTCTGCTATTTCTTTCAAGCCATATGGTCCACCAAATGGCTTGAGGAATGATTCAAAGTCTTCCAGGATTACGGTAGCTCAAAAATGGATTTTTTTATGGTCTAAGACATGCCAAATATTGCTAAAACATGCATCACAACTGACTAGTAACTCTAGAATGTAAGAAGAGGTGGCCAACATCTTCAGAGTGTTCTTCACACTGTGGGCACCTACTGCAAGGCTGAAAATCCCCTCTTTTGGAGGTTGGAATAAGTTAGACAAGCTTCCCTAGACACAATCCAAGTGAAGCAAGAGACCTTCGAGGAGCCTTGCTAAACCAGATCTTTCTCCAAGGCCAAGAAGCCCTTTCCAACAAACTGTAGCAGCTTCTGACTGTAAAGAGACCTGTGGGATGTCCCTTCCATATGATAGACTCTATTTTATTATAGTTGCTAAGCAGCTGAAACAAAAGACATAATCTCTCCACTTCCCAGACATTTAAATTCCTTCAAAGAAAGAGATTCCAGCCTTGAGTTGAATAAAATTCAGGAATTACCCTGTTGAGCTGCGAAGAGAAACTTTCTATGTGTCTGTTCATTTTATTTGTCTTAATGGAACAGCTTAGTGAGCACTTCCTTTACTATTTGTAGATAGTGAGTGATGTCAATTTACTTTTACTTGCTAAGTAATTCTTCATAGCATCTTTTCCGATAACGTTGTTATTTGTCTGAGAATTAGTTTGACTGATAACATTTGGTATTGTTTCGAGAAGAACATTTTTCTTGTAAATTAGATTGTTGCAAAGTTTTATCCCTCTTAGAAGAGAATTTAGTGAGGAAATAGTTGAAGCATAATACAGGATTTCTAGAATTAGATGTACTATATTTAAGTAGTTTGGAAAACTATCCTTTGATAAGTTTCACTATAGCTTTTCCTTTTTGTGGTTTGACAATTCTTAGATGCTACCCTACATGGAGAACTTTTGAAAGAATTTTCTTGTAAAGCTTCCATGTATGCACTTCAACATTCAAGTTGAAGAAGCAAATAAAATTTTAGGAAATTTAGGGAAGAGCTTTTTCTAATGTAGGGGACTAGAATCTTAAGTTCATTGGAGAATATGCATCTTTGGTTAGGGAATAACCCAGTAATATGATAATAGAAAGTAATATAAAATGAATTCAGAAAACTATTTGATTGAACTCCAAATAGAAGCCAGATGTAAATCAGTCGGTGTTTCCCTAAGGCCATTATGCTTTGTCAAAGGAGAATAGGGTCTTACTGTTTGATGTGAATTCCAGTTTAGTGTTAACATAGTTCTTTTCTTTTCTTTTCAGTGGACAGAGTCGGTTAAAGGCATAATGGTTCCAATTGGCTCAGCCCAACATATATGCAAGTGGAGCAAAGCTTTCAGAAATATGCCTTGTCTTAGGTTACTCATTGTCAAAGAGGAGGAGGTCCGACATTATGAACCAGTTTCTGACATTATTGAATTTCTTCCTAGTAGCTTGAAATGGCTTGATTGGTCTTACTACAGTTTTGAATCTTTACCAGCAAATCTTCAAGCACGAAACCTTGTTGGGCTCAACATGACTTTTAGTTCTCTTGTTGAAATTTGCAAGGAACCAAAGGTATTGGTTGATCACTTTCTTGACAGTGCTCTAATCATTGAATTTTCTTTTACAGAAAAGAGTTGGTTAAAACTGACATCTTTATTTTTCACCTTTTTATAAGCAGGCATTTGACAAGTTGACAATTCTCAATTTAAGCTTTTCACAAAATTTACTCAGAACACCCAACTTTTCTGAGATGCCAAATTTGCAGCGAATTGTGCTGAAAAGTTGTTTAAGCTTGGTTGAGGTTCATCCATCCATTGGCAATCTCAAAAAGCTTATTTCTCTGAACATGAAGAACTGTAGAAATCTCAAGTTCTTCCTGAGCAGTATTCAAATGGAATCTCTGGAGAGCCTCAACCTCTTTGGTTGTGAGAAATTAGAAGCTCTTCCAGAAATTCAGGGGAATATGGAGTTACTATCAGAGCTTCTTTTGGGATGTACTGCAATTCGGGAACTGCCATCATCAATAGGACGGCTATTTGGCATCAGCTTACTTGATTTGCGTTCATGTAAAAATCTTGTAGGACTTCCAGACAGTGTTAGCAAGATGAGAAAACTGAAAGTTTTGATTCTTAAAGGCTGCCTAAATCTGGCGACTTTTCCAGAAAGCCTGGGTGATCTAGAAGGGTTGGAGGAGCTTTATGCTGGAAACACTGCCATTCGGCGACTACCAGATTCTATGATAAAGCTAAACAGACTTAAAATCCTATCACTAAAAAGGAGAAGGAAGATAAAGTCTGAATTTGCTAGAGATATGATTTTCCCTTGTGCATATACTGGTTTGAAGGAATTGAAAAGTTTGGATCTCAGTGGATGCATTTTATCTGGTGACAAGATTTTTGCTCGTATATGCTTGACTACTTTAGTGGAACTAAACCTGAGCAGAAACAAATTTGTTTCTCTACCTGATAGCATCAGTCAACTTTATCGACTTCGATATCTCAACATAACACACTGTCATGAACTTAAGAAACTTCCCAAACTTCCTCTTAGTATAAAGGAACTGTATGCAGAAGATTTTCTGGCCATACAAAGTACTCTAGCTCTGTTGATATACCGAAGATTGTACTTGGTCTCATTCACCAACTATAGTTTTAATCAACATTCATATACAGAAAAGAGCAATGATAACTCTGTTTTGGACCAAATTCTCAGCTTGTTTCTTTCAGACAGTATAAGTGATTGGAGGAGTTTTGCTATCATCTTTCCTGAGCGTGCAATTCCTACATGGTTTAAACATCAGAGTGTTGAGGAAAAAATCTTGCTTAAACTGCCTCAGGATTGGTATGATAATAGGTTCGA